>JAJHUR010085579.1:0-23109 GCA_027495735.1 Lutjanus campechanus
CAAAGTCAATGGAAAAAGGGGATTAGATATAAATTTGCTCAGAGCAACATGAACTGAGGCAAACACATGACAACACATAACACTGTCTCCTTGGATTAGTCAAAGTCAAAGTCTCTTTATTGTCAATGCCACATATGTACAGGACATACATAGGATTGAAATTAAGTTACTCTCAGACCCGTAGTGCAACGGAGTAAACATAAATCTAAATCGTAAACGTAAATCTAAATCTATACAATATGTAAACATAAATCTAGATCAAATCATACATAACATAAATATAAGTTCAAATCTAAATCTATATCTAAACAATATCTATCTATACAATATGATACAAGTGTAACTAAATATATATTTTTTTAAAAACTGTTTATATACTGTTTATATACAAATAATTTATAGCAACAATTACATTTTTACATTTGTCTATTTGTCTATTGTCAATTTTGCAATATATTACAAATGTAATTCCAAGGAGACAGGGTTGTCATGCAAGTTAAAAATGTTTCAACTTAAGCTAAAACTCTGAGTGTATCCTGAGGCTTGAATTTGCATCATAAACGTATAGAGACAAGGGAAAAAAGTGGTGACTGGAAGGAAATCTCTTTTTATCTTTTTGACTTGGGAAACATGTTAAAATCTAAGTTGTTGTGCAGTGAACCAAAATTTTTCTTTTTTAAACCAAGATAGACAAAACAGTCTTTAAAGCAGCTATAATATATTGTATATTTGTATGTAAGAATGAATCAGATGACAGTGGAAAACACTGTGTCAGTGTGACAGGGTTTGTCAAAGTGAACACAGAAAAATTATCACTCAGATCAGCTCTGCTCAACTTTATGAAGCTTTATAGAGTTTCAGATCATTGTTCAGCTGTCATGCTGCATTGGTTCACTCTCACCGCTCTCTGTGTTGTTTTCAGCAGCAACAGGCACCTGTTTTCAGCAAAAAAGCTCTTAAAACAGCCTGTACGCTACTTGCACAGCATAAAGAAACAGTTAGTGACTAGCTAGTGAACATAGCATTAGCAGCTAAAGAGCCAGATATTTCCCTCAGGAGCTGGTGGAGACCAAAAACAGAGCTAAAAGAGAGTGAATATTGGTCCTACATTTGCTTGGTGGCCAGAAACACAACAACAAATGAATTGACATGTTTTTTCTGTAAATGCTAGGTGTGAAAATAAACTGATGATATGTCCATGGTCTGTGGCTGAAAAATTATTAGTTCATTTTTGCTTAACTATAAAGCAGCTGTAAGAAAGCTTATATTTTGTTGTGTCGTGCTCCTGTTTATTTTTAACTGGCTAACCTAACTTTGCCTGGGAAAATGTAAACATGGGCTCTTCCGGTGTGCATGTCATAAATTGTCTCATCTGATTTCAAGGAGAATCTGACTTGGTGGCAGGACTTGAAAATAACTATACAGAAATAACCAATCTTCTCGATGATGGTCGAGTTTGTGTATGTAGGTCATATAGAGACATCAGTATTATATTGTGACTGTTTCATAACCAGTTAAAAACTCATCGAATTATGTCTAATGACTCTGGAAGTACCATAAAACCAGAGCTAAATGTTTTCCAAATATTTCAGTTGGACAGGGATTCAGCACTGTACACTATGGAGGTCAAAACTTTGCTTGATGTCACTGAGTTTAACAGATGTTTTTGTGACTTTACAATAGATGTATGAATAAATACTTCATGACATGTGTGTTTTTATATTCAGCATGCTGATGGTTTTCTATTTTTTCCTCACAGTTTTTGTTTGCTCGATCTGGTCTGGACTCGGCCCGCTCTAAGGAGGTTGCTTTATGGAGAAAAAAATGGTAGCGGATGGATAGACACACTTGGACACACGTCAAAGTGCACTTTGCTTCTGCTAAACTGAATACACGCCACACTGAGGCTCTATTTAAAGTGTGTGTATGTGTGTGTGTTGAAGCGCGGCAGAGGGAAGAGCACTTTGCCGTCATTAGGTGAGATCATGTAGAGACAGGATGACCGGGTTAATTTTTAATGCCCAGCCTTTGGATATATAAAATATGTATTCAGCCCTTGTTGGACATGACATAGAGTCTTTATATCTTTCTTCCTCTCTCGTCTTAGTCAATCCCCTTTTATCCACTCTGTTTTTAGCTCTACTCTCTCTTTCAGCTTCTCAGCATGTTTGGCCCTGCTTCTCTCTCTGTCTGGTCTGTTTCTCTCTCTTCTTTCTTGGCGTCAGTCCACCTCTCTTCTCCCTACGAGCGTCTGCCCTGAGAACCAGACAGACGAGAGGTGTCGTTTGATGAGCCGGCTAGAAACGGCTCACAGCGTGGCTGTTTTCATTCTGTTTCGTCTATTTTTCCTCCTCCCTCGGTGTGTGTGTATCTGTCTGTTTGCTCTTCAGATTTAACAGCTTAGTAACACTGTTGTCACGGATCAGTCGAAAATCCTAAAGAGATGTGGACAGACAAATACACAAACACACACACGTACACAAACACTGACTTTTTACCTAGCTCACACACATACATCAAAGGTAGGCCAGCATGGAGACGATCGAATACACCCACAGGGACACACACTTGATTTACACCTTACTCCTGTGTCACAGTGATATAACAGTAAACCTGAACCAGCCAATAGGGACAAGCTGTCTCAGAGATCACTGACAGCTGATTGTTACTGCTGTGATGTAACAAAGGTCACCAGGGACATCCATATAACTGCTGATTTGAATACAGTGTGTGATCAATCACTCATTACACATTGTTAATTAATACTAATTATTTACCTAACAAAAAAAGAAAGTAGTTACATTACTTGTTAGTTTTGTTTCTCAGATTTTCAAATTTGTCTTTAAACAACTCCAAATCATGTAGAAATGTAAAACAAGACATCATGGTTTAACAAGTGCAGGATGGAGCGGCAGTGCTCCTGCAAAATAGTTACCTGGGGCCGCTTGTTTTGGTGGAACAGGTGCAGAGAGGAAGGCACTGGTGGACTCAAGGGTTTAATATATACCAGAAAGGGTTTTGAGTGGTTGGATTAGGGCTATTTTGCCATAAATGCATCACAACTTTTTCCATGCTGGTATCCCGTCGTGTACAGCTGGTGCCCTTTTTATCCCCCGCCCCCCACCCCTCAGACAGTCACCACTGTGGGGAGGCAAGTTCTCACATTAAAATGACTAAATCCCCACAAAACAAATGGTAACAACTGTTAGCTTCTTTACTTTCGTACCGTTAGTGACCGGTGGTAACTTGCCATTTTCAGTGTGTTGCTAGCTTGGAGGCTGCTGTTGTTTCCTGCAGGGACGGGGCTTTTGAAAACGGTAATACACAGATAATGGATGCTGCCTGAAATAGACCAAGCCAATGACATGCTTATCCAGAGTGTACATCGGGTGAGCCAGACCACGTGATTATACACTAATGAAAACATAGTTATGATTATTTTATTCTATTTCCTGCCATATTCTGCCAATAAATGTGTACATCTTACACACCCTGCCGCATTAAAATGAGGAGTTAGCATACTGCTGAACACAGACCAAACTGATATTTGCACTTTTGGTACAACAGTGACCCCTAAATTGCTTAAGTCACAGAGTGTTACTGTGATTAGTAACTGTATTGAAATTGTAAGTTGTATTCCCTACTTGTTTCTGAAAAAAGAAATCTCATTACTGTAACGCATTGCTTCATAAGTAATGTGTTACTGACCCACATCTATGTTATACTGTTTGTGTGCAGTAAAAACAGTGGGACAATTGGGAATGGCTGTTAATTAAATATTGATATGATAATGTGCTCTGTGTAGTGCGTTTGTTTGGTTAGCCCACATATGAACTCCTCCTGTGTATTGTGAACTTGATTTATTTTTAATTCTTCTTCATTGTTCATTGCATTGAACTCAAATTGCTGGCTGCTTTACAACAGTGGGTCCTTTATGCATTTAGTGAAATGATGTTTGATCAGTTTGTAACATAAAGCTGCTGTGTCGATGCTGGTACGTGGACAGCCAAGGAAAAAGCCACTGTGCTGTTTCTGTTTTTATTTTTGAGATGCTGCTGTGACATTTGCAGGAATTATCTTGCTTTGTGACTCTTCTGTCAACACCTCGAGTATACTGCAATTACAGAACAGAACAGATTGTTTACTGAGAAATCAGGCATGACTCACCAAGAAATATATTTAAAAGGTTTCCTCTGTGAGAGCTGTGCTTACCAAACACAGCATATGCACAGGAATTCATGTTTGTGTAAGACAGAGAAACATGACTGCTGACAAGAGGTGACTGACACACAGTTAAAAGACCAGTATGTAGGATTTAGCGGCACCTGGTGGTGAGCTTGCTGATTGCAAATGTGTTGTCTCACCCTCCCCTTCCAAGCATGTAGGAGAACCTTCAGTGCCTGCAAAAAATACACAAGGCCTTAACTATAGCGAGTGTGTGGTAGGGCTTGCTATTTTTTAAATCTAATTCTTTACCAAAACTCTCAGGGTATGAAAAACATATGATCATATACATACAATCTGATTTAAAAAGCTTTCTTTTTTATGCACTCAGAACAGTGAAGACAGATACCAGCACTGCTGTTTAGCAGGGGTTTAAACACAACACAAAATAGAATCTTTGCATGTATCACGATATCATGATACAGAATTGATACAGTAAAAAAAACTCCATGAATATGATATTCCATTTCTCACATATTCTGCCAATAGATGCAACAGGGAGCAGGGTCGTCTAAGGTGCTGATTTCAGTATCTGCATCATACTGCAGTCACGCTGCACTCTTTGTTTTAGATGTTGTGTGACTTATACTATTTGTACAAAATAATTGCACAACTGTTCTGCCTCAAAAGCAAGTTATTTTAGGAAAATGTTCTTTTTTCTCCTTTCTGCTGTCAAGGTACATGTAATATTCAACACAATGGAAAAACAGTTGGTTTTAAGAGTTGCAGGAGATCACATGGATGGATTACTGAACAGGCCTGGCAGACCCAGGGGTCTAAGGGCTCAGGGTGGCCCAAAGCCAGAGCCTCTGCATGACATTGCTGTTATGAACTTGACATTTTTGGTAGCAAAGTCCAAAGGCTGAGTCATTCATGTTAATAATAGACCCTCAAAAGTCCTACTGAAGAACTGAAGAAATAGTCAAAGCATTCACTTTGAAGATAGGAAGTGTAGACACTTGTTGGTGGTGGAGAGAGAGAATGGAAGCTCTCAGTTAAATCTTCCCGAACATCCTGAAAGTCATGGTGGTGATGGGTAAGGTGGGGGTTGCACAATAATAGGTCTGAAAGACATAATGACAGGATTTCATTGAGCAGTATCCAATGAGAAACAGTTGGAATAGAGCCAGATGTGGTGACAGGAAAATGAAACTGTGTCGGAACCAGAAAATTAAATCAAAAATAAATATCAGAAATCCAGTTTATTTGATATGTTAAGTTCTTTTCTGCAATCAAACTGGTCTTAACAAATTGCTCTTTCAATGTAAATGCTAAACATTCTTGAAGATGTGCCAGGACATATTGGACATTTAAGGTTCAAGGCTTTTAGTTTGACAAGCTGCCTGCCCAGACAGGAGTGCTGGAGGTGTCCTTCTGCTCCGTCCATTTGACTGCACAGTCAGCTGTCGTCAATCATTTACCCTATGGTGCGTATCAGCTGCAAATGTCTGCACATAGAATTAGCGAAGAAAGCTATCGACCTAAGCTAATGTCCTCAGCTTCCTTGCTGAGGAAGACCAAAACATACCAACCACTGCTGATGTGGCAGCAGTTTGACAGAAGAGTAAACATTTACAGGGATGTTGACGCATCTCTGCCACATTCTCAATCATTTTCAACTCAGAGTAAACCAGAGGGGAGTGAGATGCTCTTAGCAGAAAATATGAAGCACCTTGAGTACTGGGGAAGTGTGTAAAATGCTTCAGTCAATAAAAAACAACCAGGACAGCAGCCTCATGCAGTTTAACAGCCGTTAAGGACAAACCAGCCATGATAAGACTTTGAAAGTTAAACACATAGAAGAAGTGATCAGTCACCATGGAGATGTCTTGTGATTAGTGTTGATTGGCAGTTTTACATGTTGTTTTGCTGACAAGGTGTAGCTAAAGAGACAACTGTGGCTTTGTGTGTGTGTGTGTGGGTGTGGGTGTGTGTGTTGATGTGGATGCATACATGTGTCTCCAGTGGTGAGTAAATCACAACAAGGGCAAATAGACGATTTCCTACTGAATCAATCAGTCTTGCTTAACTGAGCACAGAATCCACCTCCGTCAGCAGGTTATAGAGCAGTTATAGGACACACATACACACAGGACACACACACACACACACACACACACACACGTAATAACAAGGCTAGAGGGAATGCATATAATATGACAAAACAGCAATCTAAGGAGTATTGACAGCTTTAGTCGATAGGTTAGGAAGGTGTGTATAGAGACGTGGTTCATACAGATGCAACATCCATGTAAATATGCATGTGTGGATGCATAGTCACACCTTACATGCATCTAAAAGTGTTGTTTCTCAGGTACAGACTCATTAGCATGAGAATCCATTCTTTGTCCATATGTGATGAGTAGATATTGACTCAGGAGCAGGTAATAAATGCAGAGTGATTATTGATCTCTCTGTCTGCTCAGTGTTTATAAACTGCATATGGACTGTATTTACTGCAATGTTAGGAGGCTGGAATATGACCACAGCAGAATATCATCACCAAGAGAGCTAAAAGTTCCATTAACATGTGTTTCCCTGATTAAACTACGTGTGCATCACAGAAATGTCACCCAGGAGGGGATTGTTTGCTGTGATTATGGAGCAGCGGTGCAGCTGGTATCAGATGCAGCTGGGAGGTTTATGGGATTTATCAGCGTGGATGGAAAGATTGCTCGCATGTAAGTACCAGACACTGACTGATCAGAAAATAACTTTAATGTGTTTTATGTCTTTACAGAGAGACACCAAAGGCCAGTTCCTGTTGGACCATGTGTGTAACCACTACAACCTGCTTGAGAAAGACTACTTTGGTATTCGATATGTGGACCCCGAAAAGCAGAGGGTAACTATCACACACACACACACACACACACACACACACACACACACACAGACAATTAATCAATTAATTATTAATAATTAAAATCCCACAGTGGAAGCAGTAGTAGTAGTTTGAAAAAGCAGAGAGACCAGCAGAACAGAAGCTAAACAGTACTGTTGTGGACGGGGTCAGCTGCAAAGCATATTTTAGCCACCTTTAAAAACTCCATATCAGTTCAAGTGTACGCTATATTTAGAATATTTTTCCTGCTTTACCTTGCTGCTCGACAGCCTTTTCCAACTGGAAACTGCTGTTAAATAAGCCAACTATAGCTCTCTCCAAACCAGCCAAACAGTTGGGAAAATCAGTAGTTTTACCTCGCAGAACATAGCAGTTGCTGGCCTACCACTTTCTCGATCAGTTAGTTTGTTTGTGTTATTGTGTGACTCGGGTGAATCCAAACTAACTGTTTAAAACACCAATGTCATGTAATAACACAAACAAACTAACAGATTAAAGCAGCGGTAGAGTAGCAACTACTGTCTTCTGCAAGGTAAAATTACTGATTTTGCCACTGGAATTTGGTTGGGTTAGAAAGAGCGATATCTTGCATTTATAAAATAGGTTTCTTGTCAGAAAAGGCTGTCTGATGGCAAGGTAAAGCAGTGAAAATATTCTAAATACAGCCTACACTGGTACTCTTGCTGCTTCTCCAAACTGGGAGCGTGTCGACCACCATCTACTCTAAGTAATTCACTGACTATTGATAAGAACATCATACAACCCCACCCCAAGTGAACAGTTTCTGTTAAGATACTGCAGTCTGGACAGCAGCTTTACCTTCTGTCTATTTGTCATTATCCCTTTATGCTACTTATAATATTTATATTTATAGTGCATACAGATTTGACCCCTTCAAAAATAATTACATGGCAGCACATCAAGCACATCAAAGCAAAATAACAAAAAAAAAGAAACTGATGATCACACCTACTAACAGGCTCCTCTGAGTCAGCATGGCCAAACTGGGATTGTTGGATATTAATCAGGAGGCAGTCAGAACAGTATATTACAAGTTCAAGTGACAAATAATAACAAGATCGGTCTCCATATTTCAAACAGCCCACACACAGAAGAGACCAGCTGCTTTGTCTCAGCAGAAGCACAGTCAGCCTCTAGCTGCATTTAAAATGCAAAAAGAGAAAAGAATAATAACAAGCAAATAGCAGCGAGAGATGTCACTGCACAAAAGGCACAAGTACAACAGAATGCAGTAAAGAAAACTCTACAGTAGATTAAAGGGTCTGAAGTCAGAGGCAAAACAAATTAAAACTGTGGCCTACAAGTGCATGAAAGTAGTTGAAGCAACATTATTGAAATTGTTTTATCTTATTGGATGGGTGCAGTTATTACACCCACTTCATGTTGTAGTAGATTTGGGGAAATTTGCCAAAGGGATGGAAGGTAAATAAGTAGCTTTCCTTTACATTTTGAAGGAATGCTACTTATTTGCCCTCCATCCCTTAACTGTACCCATTCAATAAGTAAAAATATGATGAGACCAAAAGGATTCACGTATTGTGAGGTGTATAGTAAAGTCACCACTTTCCCTCATAAGCACTCATAGCCACTGAAAAGCCCTCGATCAAAGCCCTGAACCCCCCACAGCTTCAGTGGAGCTGCTCAGCAGCCAACAGGTCAGACTGTGGTATTGTTGCTCATTATAAGAGCATAGTATACTGTAAACAAACTCGCTTCAACTATAGATCATACATTAAATAGGGATTCAACCTATTTAATACACCATCTTTAGCTCCAACTCACTATTTTGGACTTTAATGACAATATAGGGAAAACAGAAATACATCCAGTGATGCATTTGAATACATGTGATTTTCTGATGTGATTGTAAATTTGTTTTTAATGCACTGAAGTCCTCTCACATTGCTGAGTTTAAGCAAAGTGTCATTCAATTATTCATCAAAGACATGAAGACAGTTTTGATTTAGAAAAACTTGTGAGCTCATCTGAGCTCACTGAAATTGTAACATACTCTTTTTAAATGAAGTCAGTATCTTTACTGTAGGGTAACATTTGTCCTTTGTCTCTCTGTTTGTCTGTGCCGCTGACTGTCTCTTTCTCAGCACTGGCTGGAGCCCAATAAGCCTGTGGTGAAGCAGATGAAGTGTAAGTGTCACTACTGCTCCCTCTGTGTTTTTCTGAGGATTTTGCATCAGTGTGTGTTTGTATACAGCAATGAGAAGAGTGTGAAATGCAAGTGTGTGTCTGTGTGTGTGTGTGTGTGTGTGTGTGTGTGTGTGTGTGTGTGTGTGTGTGTGTGTGTGTGTGTGTGTGTGTGTACGCACTCTTGTTTGTATATTTGTGCGTGCGTGTGTTTGTTATTGCCTTGCATGCAGGCTGCATTTGTGTCCCGAGAGCTGTGTCAGTGTGAGGAGGTCAACTCTACAACAAACAGACAACACCACAGGGACTCATACACACGCACAGGCTCATGACAGCACACACACACAACAGAGTTAAAGCCACTAGATATTAAATTAAAAATCTGATATCATCATGTACCTATTAGATGGAAAATTCATCATGTGTGGTAAAAAATAAAATATAATCAATTAAACATAATTAGTAAATGTAATATAAAGTAAATAATTAAATATAATTGTTTTTCATATTGGACAAATATTACCAGCTATAACCCCAGGACACATTGCTCACATTACCATTTGCTGTGAGTAGTGACAGAGCTTAACGATGTTGGGCACCAACTTTTTGTCAGACACACCGCAGGGAGACAAACAGAGACACAATAAAGACAGACAAAGTGATGAGAGCAGGTTTTTTCAGACACACAACAAACTGCCGGAGGGACAAGTGGCCCAAACAGGAAATAAAGTAACTCACAAAGTAAGATACACAGACGTGGCAGCAGGGGAGCACAAGTTTTTGAGACAGAGAATCAATTGTCAAACAAGTAAAGAGGATGATTTTAAAGGCACCTGACAGCTTTCTTGTTTTTGGTTAATATTTGATAAGACCCGCCTTCTTTATGTTTATCAACAGTGAAGGACGACGTTCTCTGGCCACAAGCATTTCAGCGCTGCACAGCGCAACACAGCACTGTTTTGAGCTGAACTTTTGTCAGACACCATGTTTCTATTTATGACTGTCATACATGTTGAAAGTGCTGAAAATTAGTTAAAGTGATGAGTTGTCTACAGATTCTACATAATACCTCCTTATTTAACTACAAATATCAAAATAATGTGGCAGCTGGCTTATCAAGGTCAATGACCATCACTAATGACAACTTACCTGCTGTTCGTTATATTGTGAGTAATTTATAGTAAAGAAACATCTAAATATAAGATGTGTATTTCCTGTTTAAAAAATACCCCCAAGGAAAACAGGGAACTTGGGAACTGCTGCCGGATGAGGATGCAGCATGGAGCAGCAGCTGTCACTCTGCAGACTATTACATTAGCAAAATTAAAATGACAAATATCGCCACAAAAGTTGGCCAGAAAATCCAACTGGTGATGGATTCAGCCCATCGTCAATAGGCAATAGATGCGCACAATCGCCCAGCCCTGCCTCTCATTGGACTGAATAGGCACCATCTTTGCATTCACTATCTAGTTTCTTACAATATATATGACGGGTACCTACAGAGGACGTGGGTCCTCTTCCATGGAGTCCACCATGTTACACCATCATGTGGTTGCAATCTGTCGCATCAGGTAAAGGTGGAACTCATTTTAACTACTTTATATACTGCTGGGTAGCTTTAGCTGTAATAACACATCATATTTATTAATTGGTTTATGTTTTCAGAATCATTATGAATCTGCAAAGTAACTGCTACCTAATGATGTCAAATAAATGTAGTGGTGTAACAACTGCCCAAAATGTACAGTGGGAGTATAAAATAGCATAAAATGGAAATACTCAAGTAAACTACAAGTAATAGGCAATATGACGGGAGATGCCATTCCCCTTGTTATGACCAAAGTGCATCCTCCTTGTTAACCTGCCATCCCACCTCGCCATCCCCCAGTAGGAGAGAGAGTGCAGGGGCAGAGGGGCTGTTTCGTTGAACATGTTAGTCTCGTCTGCCTGACTCATTGATCCTTCATCTGACTGAGGTTTGTGCAAGTTACAATCTATGGTCCTGACCATAGCTCTGAAACATCAGCAGCCTAACTGCTGTGTTGTTCATAAATCCATGGTGCTGTCCATGGTGCTGAAGTAGCTGATGGATTTTTTACTACTGCCCTGCTGTCAGTTTCATTGTGAAGCTAACATATTTTCTAAATTATATTATTGCAAGGGGGTATTAAAAAAATATAGAACCAAAAGAGTCATTCATGAGTCAGTTAGCAAGTTGCAGTTGAATGACTAACTATGGTCCATCCTCCCTGTTAAAAGTGAACAAATTGCCTATTGACAAGTACCTCAAAACTGTATTTAAGTACAGTACTTAAGTAAATGTACTTACTTATATCTTACCACTGCCAGTCAATATGAAAATTCCAACCAAGAGACATTTTATTTCCTGGAAAGAAGTAAATAAAGAAATGAGGGCAGATTAATTCTGCCTTTGCTTCATAAAAAATTAAGACAAATTTCACTTTGTCAGCCACAGGGGTTTGTTTGTGAGACAAAATCAAGATGCAAACATTTTAATCCTCTTTTACATTTTTACAGTTCTATCTAGTCTAGAGAAATTTATTCATTTGTATTTTATACTAATGGACCAATGCTTCATCCTCATGTTGTTGATTTTAGTTGGAAAAAAAAACTTACTGATGAAACTAGATGGTTCACTGCAGAATTTCTCTGTGTGATGTTCATCTATTTGTCTGATTGTCTGCGTGATCAGCAGAAAACGTGTGTGCCCGAAGTTCGCCCACCCTTTTAATGTCTGTCCTGTTCTTTCTGAACGCACAATAAATTAATAACAGCGCTATTAGCGGTGCATTCTGCTTGATCAGAACATGTGCAAGAGGAGGAGGAAGAGGAGATGAGTGAACATTAGAATGAGAGATGGAAGAAGAGGAGGAGGGGAAAAGAGTGATTAAGAAGAAATGTGTGGGGGGGTAATTCAGAGGGGTGAGGGAGGAGACAGTGATATATTCTGTAGCTAAAGAAAGGAGTCAGATTCAGGAAGAAAAAAGGGCAGAAAAGAGGAGATTGTAGAGACAGCCTGAGATGAGAGAAGCAGACAGTGAAAGAAAGAAGAGATGAGAGAGAGGGATGGAGGATGGATCTGAGTCGTCCTGACACATCAGTTCTCCCTATGGCAGGATTGACTCTCAAATTAGGATGTGTGCTGTGTGTTTTATTTTCTCTTTGTGCGTCTCAGCTTGCGTCACATTTGTAGTGTGTGTGTGTGAAGACTGTTGTGCCAATTCACTTTCTCTAAAACCTTAAAAAAAATTAAAAAAAAAGCATCTTGGTCCCTTAAGCCCGAGCAAAAAAGCAGCTCAAATTCTTTGGGAGCGAGTGGGAGGATTGCGTCTTTCATATTGCTCAGCATGTATTATGTAGATGTGTGCTGTTTTTCATAGCTGGATAATACCGCAGAGGATCCCACCATTAAAGACAGAGTGGAGTGGAGAGGGCACTCTGTAAAGATTTCTGCTCCCATGTCAGATAATACTCTCTGTCTTCCTCCCCTTCTGCCAAGTCCTTTTTCTCCTCTCTGTCCCTTTGGATAAGTTTATACTTGATACTGACATCAGAATCATGTCCATATCAGCTACATGTTCTGCTTCACAGCATCTGCTGTGAAACTAATACGTATCATATATTCTCTCAAAATAACTCACATGTGTCAAACATCTACTCAAATAATGTACTTAAAGCTTATACAAGGAACTTTCACATTGTGTTGATTTTCTGAAGGACCTCTGTGATTCATAAAAACCTTGAAAACATTTTTTATGGCTCCACGACAGCAACAGCTGTGGCCAGAGGCTTTTTTTTTTTTTTGATCATCTAATTCTTGTGACTGTGATATCTCAAAAACAACTTCAAGGAATTTTGTCAAAAGATTCAATTTTGGTGGTCAGGGACCGGGATGCACATAAGGTCCAAAGACCGCATTTCCATCCCCGTCTCATGAACAAGATATCTCATGAACACTTAAAGGGAGTTTTGTACTGGAGCTTGGACAAAACATGCATTGTGAAGGTGTCATTTTGGATAATTGTGACAGCATTTTTCACCACTTTCTGATTTTTTACAAACCAAACAATCAGTTAGTTAATTGAGAACTCCCCAGTGTATGAATTAATTCCTGCAAAAAGTATACAAATATATGAACCATAAATGTGTGCTGCTTCAGCTGTCATATTGACTGATCCATTAAAGACGATCTGACAGCTGTGATCCAGTCCCATGTGCTCTTGTTATTGAGATTTATTAGACTTTATAAAAATAATAAAGATTCCTTATTCATTATTAGTGAGAATCATTTTAGACACACACATGCGCACATGAATTAAAGATGTTTTGTGATTGTGGAGATGTGTGTGCATGCCTAAGCCAAACACAAGACACACACACACACACACACACACACACACACACACTGTTAACTTCGATATTTACACTTTCTGACAGAAAATATATTCAAAAGAAGTTTACTAATCCACACTCCTGTGTAGGGAAAAAACATAAATGAAAGGTGTTTTGTGATTCTGGAGACGTGTATATGTGCATCGGCCAAACGCGCCTATTGCTATCTTGTGCAAATGGGCCTGCTGCGCTACAGACTTTGTGCTTCAACCAGGTTTGAGTGGTTTAAGGTGCAAGTGGTTTTGACTCCAATGTGCTGTGCACAAGATAGCAAATGCACCTTCATGTTGCCTTCACTTTCAGACCATTTTTAGACCATGGCCGCACAGACTAGGGGCAAGATACCAGAGTGCCTGATATGTGCCACATACAAACATGTTGACACATTGCAAACAATTCTCCACAAGTTATCAAATCAAACTACAAACTACATTATTTGTCAACCAAAAAGACACATATGGGCCTTTTCTAATCTGCCTTCTGTTCAGCAAGATCATTGTTTGTCATCAAATTCTAAAACTGTTGAAAATAGTTTTAGCAACAAACAAAACAAAAAATACTTGGTTACAGTTAAAGCAAGATGGCAAAAAGAAAAAAAATACATAGACAGTTACTAGGAAATGGAATGCAAACAGCAGTCTAACACACTCCTGTCATAACAAACAAGAGTAAGCCAAGGTCATATAAGACATCTGAAAGAACTTAAAATAAACAAGATAATTTAGAATTGGGCCACTTTTACTCTGCAGTGTAAATTTAGCCTCTCTATATACATAAAATACACATAAGAATGATTGTCACTGAGGTTTCTATTCTGTTTGTTGATATGTCTGTGCATAATGCAAATGTACTAATTTCGATCAGTAAACTTTGAATTTTAGCATGTTTGTGCATTAACGTGTGTTTATGCAGTTTGGTGAGATCTTTGAGACCCCTAGGAGGGAGTTTAAGCTATTGCTGTCATTTGATCCGAACCCTAGAGCCTATCGTTCACTCTGACTGTGACTGTGTGTGTGTGTGTGTGTGTGTGCACACGCTTACGTAAGTGTGTCCATGTGTATGTTGCCGTGCATATTTGAATTTCATTCTAAGCTCAAATTCCCTCCTGCAGCAAGTGCGCGCACACACACACACACACACACACACACACACACACACACACACACACACACACACACACACACACTCACAGTCAGAAATTAAATGCTTTAGGACTCAGATCAAAGGAAAAGACCCCAGTTCAAGTGAGGCTTTGTGTGTGCGTCCGGGTGTGTGTGTGTGTGTGTGCGTGCGTGTGTGTGCGATGAGTAATTACTGTAATTATCAAATGACTAATCAGTATTAGAGGCATACCGTGATTTCTTTTTTTGTCTCCAACTTCTTTTTCTCTCCAGTTTTACATAATCCCCACTGCTCTGCTCTACTTCTCTCCTGCACTCGCTCGTTTATCTCTCCCCTCTTTTTTCCTCGTTAAAAACATCTACACAAAACTTCTACTCTCCATCTACATTTCTTCTCTTATTTCTCTCATATTTTAGTCATTCTTGAAACTACTCTGTCTCCACACTAATTTAACTGCCGCTTGTGTCCCTCTTGTCTTTAGCAGCTCAGCAACCGTACACGATGTGCTTCCGGGTCAAGTTTTATCCCAGCGAGCCAATCAAAATCAAGGAGGAGCTCACCAGGTAAGAACTAACGAGAGAGAATTGTTTTAGACTGATGGAGCGAGAGGGGAGGGATAAAGAAAAGTGTAAAACAGTGTGACCCTTTCTGTTG
Organism: Lutjanus campechanus; assembly: GCA_027495735.1. Lineage (NCBI taxonomy): Eukaryota > Metazoa > Chordata > Actinopteri > Lutjaniformes > Lutjanidae > Lutjanus > Lutjanus campechanus. The sequence continues at coordinate 15,425 of JAJHUR010085579.1, forward strand.
TTCAAGGGAAGCTTTATCATATTTACACAAACAAGCATCAAGCTAAATTCCAATAGCAAGAGCTCATCCAGGAATGGCTTAAAATCACAATCTTTTTTTTTTGTTTGTTTTGTGTTTGTTTTTCTGGGCTGATACGATTATTAGTAATCTAGGAAAGTGATAAGCAATATTTGGAACCGCTACACTGTACGTTTGCAGTGAAAATGAAAATCTTTTCTTGTTGTGTCATAATTTATAACAACCCAAACTTCCACACAAAACTTGATTGAAATGCCTTTGAGCATGTGTGTACTGTAATTAAAATGGAACTTTTCAACATTATCTTGAACGTGCAGGGAGCTGCCAGCAGCATCTCTTAAAGTTAACTGAAAACTTTAGTACATTCATTAACAAAATAGCTCCCAGAAGTTTTACAAAGTAAATAAAGTAAGAACATATAAAGGTTAAATCTGTTCTAAAACTAAACTTAAATCTTCATAATTTTGTTGTGGTGACAACGGGCATTTAAAGTTTAGGACTTTAACACCACAGTCCAATTTTCTGCATTCAGACTCCTGCAACAAAAGCACTTTGATAAGGTAAGGAAACGATATTGGGTAGGTTTAGGCATTTTGGTGGAAAACAAGTGAAATACACTGGCACTGAAAATTTTACTGGTAGGTTCACTATCAACATTTTTGTTACTTCCCGTAAATTAAAATACGATAATTAACAATATGTTTATTATTATGTTTTTACATATTTTGGTCAGGATCATGTTTCCCTCAACTGGTACTGGTAAAAGTTAAACATATTATTAGATGTATGTAAAGTTTTCTGACAGGACAGGACTGAAGACTGAACCTTTCCAACATCATTGTAAGCTATGTTTTCGGAGATCAATAGAGATGACCACCAGATAGAACATCTGATACACAACTGACAGCCCCAAACAGCAGGCAGAGTGAGCATGTGTGAGAGGAACGAGGATTAGAAGATAAACTACAGGCCAGACAATGCAAAAGTAGTCTTCCTGACTGAACTTTTGCTAGCATCTTTAGAGAGTTCTATAGTCTTTTGAAACCGTCTTTTATCTTTAAAGAAAATGTAATACCCCCATTCTGTCACCATAATTCTAATTATCTGATTGTATAATTTTCATGTATTTGCAGGGATCTGTTTGCTTCTCTTTCTTTAGCCCAGATGTTTTCAAAGTGGGAAGTGGGTCTCCCCAGAGAGGGGAGGGGGGAAAGTGGAATTAGTTAATATATTAGTCAAAAGGAGATCACATAGACTAGACTTTGGGGGTATGGCTTTTATAAATTTTTCAGTAGCCTCAGGCTACTGTGATGTAAGGGGTAATGTACAGTGAGCAGGTCATTATTGTGAAATAAATCCCTGATGATGCAGGACCCTGGTGCAAGACACAGGGGTCTTAAATTCCGATGCTGTAAATGACCAATCAGAATCGAGGATTTGACAAAGCCATGTCATCAATATTATGACAACCTTATGTAATAAAAAAGAAGGACATCTTTTTGCTATAGTCCAACTTGAGGAACAACTGTTTATAGAAACTTTATAATAAAAACCTCTCTCCTTCCTCCCCAAAAAATACGCACACACACACGCGCACACACACAGAGAGAGAGAGAGAGAGAGAGAGAGGCCTAATGGTGATAATTAGAGATGCTCACTCAGCAGGGACTCTGTTTTCCAGCTCTCTGTCCCATCTGAGCTGTAATGTCTCACCATCTCTGCTCCTCTCTGACGATCACCAGTCCTTGCTTCTCTTTCTCCACCGCGGCCTCTCCATCTTATCTTACTCCGTCACTCCGTAATTTTATCCCAAAGGTGTCTCCTCCCTCCCTTCTGTTGGTCTCTCTCTGTTCTTCATCTTCCTCCTCGTAATCACAGCTCGCTCTCTGCCCTCAGGCGTCTCTCCACATCTCTCAGCTCATATTGGCATGTCTCCCTGTCCTCTACCACTTTTATTACTTAAAGGTGTTTTTCTGCACCATCAATGTCATAAAAACTTTCCTCTCTATTTCTCACCCTCCTCCTTCCTTTGAATTTCTGCTACGTCTCTCTACATTTTTAACTTATCATTCATTTCACCCCTCTCTTCTTAAATTTCAACAATTTTAAAGTCATTGTTTCCATTTCAATTTGTCTTAAAGAAAAGAACAAGCTCATCTCAGAGTCCTCAGGGAGCACCATTACTCTACATTTCCAGTGATGAGTTTGTAGTGGACATGAAAGTTAAAGCTGAGCTGAATTCGGAAAGTTCAGAGGGAACTTCAGTCAGTGATGAAATCCAGTGGAGTGCTCAATATCAAGTCTTTTTGGGAGGGATTTTTTTCATCATCAAAATCCAAAAGTTATTATGCTAATGTGTGTGTGTGTGTGTGTGCTGCATGTGCTCCAGTTTGCAGGATGTTATTTAAAGTCTTCTGATTTCCTTCTCAACTTTACTTTTTTTGACCCAAATATCAAAAAGAAATGAAAAACCAACCCAGTATTCTTAGCAGTCATGTACATATAAGGGAATTCTGCACTTCTCAATCTCATGATAAGGAAATGTTGTTAATTAACAGACTTGGCAAGTCACAAAAATGCTTATATTGAATTATCATTAAAATGTTAACTGACAACATATTTCATTTGTTCTCCACCTAAACAGACAATCCCCAGAAATAAAGTTTTGGAAACAGTGGCATATAACATGTGGTATCACTTTTATCACTCTGTGAATATTTTATTAGCTACTGCCAAATAAAATTTGACAAACTATATTACTTCTGAAATATTTATTAATAAAACAATTTAAGAATTTATTTTAACTGAGAGACCCACCATTAAAATGAATTAATAACTAATTAATATTTTTTTGTATTGCTGTATGCTGCAATAATAATATGTTTTTTCACAAAATCCCGCAGAACACCTGGACCTTTCTCAAGACACACCATTGTGCTCACAATTTGGGAACCATTGCTATAAACCATATTGTAGTTTCCATTTGTAAATATTGCAGAAAGCAAACATTTTAAGAACATCAGCATTGATCATAATCCAAGGTGTTGCAGAATTGTACAAAAGTGACATTCTTGTTTGTCAAAAAGGTTGCAAAAGAGTTTGTAAAGTATTTTCTCTTTTGGTAGAATCAGCTGTAAAAATGTTTTGCGTGAATATGACCTGCTCAGCGATCCCACAGTGACCAGACAAAGCACTGCTGACTTACACCTCATTAAGTGAAAATGAGAATTGGAATAACAAATCATAATGTGAGAGACAGAAGAAAATTAGAGAAGAAGATGAGAATGGATTTTTTTCAAAGTTAGGAGTGGGGAGAGAAAAGGGCTAAAACATAAGAAACTGACTGAAATGAGAAGATGGAATAAAGCTAAAGATTCAGCATTTTGTAGTCACTGCAACAGCTGCTTCTATAAATACTGTGTTCATTGATTAAACCAGACAGAAGTTGCAGATGAAAGACAGAACTTCCTTTTGCACAAAATGAGAACCACGTAAAAGATATTGTAATTGTAACTGTGAGATCGAGGCAAGAGTTCAGGGAAAGAAACAGAACATGAGGAAACAGAGAGAGGTGGAGTCTTTGGATAAGGCAAAGAAAACGGAGAAGGACAAAATTAAACACAACTGAGAAGGTCATGTAAATATAGAAAGCTGTGTTTTTTAGGCCATTTTGCAGAATCTCCATACGGCTACACACTGACACTATAAATAAAACTATTTAGCTACAGCAGCAGCCGGCTTTTCACTCCATTCAATCTTTCATGCTTTCCCTCTGCTGCTTCTTTCACTTCAGTTAGAAAACAAGTTTAATGAGTCAGTTGACTCCTCTGGAAACTCATCTGTATCCATGGCAACACGTCCCTATAGTTTCAGCACCACTGTCACTTCTCGTCTCCTTGGTAACACGAAATAAATCAGCATGTCAGCAGCATGCCTAAACTTGCTTCCATTGAAGCTGTTTCCATAGTAACTACAGTACCTGTTACTGCTCTGTGGTAGTTGTTTCCATGGCAATAGTCTCTCTGTGGACTGTGGCGGTATCAGTTTTATTAATTTTACCCTCAAACATCTGGAAATATTTAATATGAAGATAACATGATATAATAATGATGTGATGATTGTCATATATAATGTGCCAGTTTACTGGATCTAAAACATCTTATTACTAAATGCACACTTTGATGCCGTTAAGATAACCAGTGATACACATCCACATTAAATTTTTCGAATGATTCATGTCCATGTTCGAAATAAAGACTTCATTCAATCAATCAATCAATCAATCAATCAAATTTTTCAAATTTGTCTGCATTACTTCAGCTATACAATTCCTTACATAGACCAAATAAACTTTCAATCTTAGTAATAAATATAAGCATGTTTAAGTTACGTGGTATTGTCAGTTTTTCTTTTTAACTGTGTGTGTGTCTTGTGTCTGTGTGTCCAGATATCTCCTGTACCTCCAGCTGAAGAGAGATATCTACCATGGTCGTCTCCTCTGTCCTTTTGCTGAAGCTGCATATCTGGGAGCCTGCATCGTACAGGGTGAGGACTTGTAACAACCAGTGGATTTTATGTTGACTTATTGACAGTGAATCTACTGGTGATTTAGCATGGCACAGTTGAATCCCTTTTTACAATTATCATATTTGATTTGTAAGATTTACACATTATATGAGCAGCAGCGCTAAAGGTTTTTCCTGCATTTTCATTACTTAGAACTAAGTACAAACATTAAATTATGTGATTTACAGTGGTTGTTGTTAATCTCTTGTCCAGCATGTTAGAGGAGTTGTGACAGACAGTCTTGGATTGTGTTGTCACACCTTTGCATTCAACAAAGCCCCTTGCGCCAGCAGCACGCAGTGGGATACACCTATCAGCTGTGCCCAAGTACCTTATTTAATTCATGGGTGAGTTTAGGCTGAACATACAATAAACCAATCAGAAAGCTGGCTCTCATCGCGTTAAGACACAGGCGTGCCAGGAGCGCAAGCGTTGTCAGAATGATGGTGGATTTACCAGGTGGAAACAAAGAGAAAAGATTTTCAAGTGAGGAGATAGATCTCCTTGTTCAAGAAGAGAAAACACGAGAGCACACAATATATGGAGACAGTAGGACGTCTCCAAAGCAGCTTCATGTGCAAATAGTTTGTTTTACATTAACACCTGCAAAGTAATAGGTGGGCCACCTGAACCAGATTGAGGTGCAGCTTCATGGCCGTACATGCCTGTTTCTCCTCATCCTCATCTCCTCCTCCCACCCTCGCTCCTTCATCCCGCTATCATTACTGTGGGTGGAGGAATCAGAAAGTGTTTCTGAAGTTTGATAACCCGTGCGCAAAATTACACACAGGTTATCGAACGGGTATATCCAACCAGCATCAGGCTCTTACAGAAATACGCATACCTTTTTCTCCACAGGTCTGGCTGGTCTCGTGGTCAGATATAACATTGTTCATTTTGTATGTTATAGATCATAATTGTTTAATCCTTATTTTTCTGGATCCCAATATACACATAGACACAAACACTACAGTTACTCTAGCTGTCAGGCTGACTGATCAGTGTTAAAGACCTGACAGCTGTGATCCTGTCCCATGCACACTTTGTCGGTCTATTGAGATTTGTTAGGGTTTATAATTAGAATAATAATTCCTCATTTCTTAATAGTCAGATTAACTGACTAACTGACACACATGTGCGTGGCTGTTTAATATGTTGAAATCTGTTTTGTGATCATGGAAATGTTTGTGCGCCACAGCCACACACGAGACTCACACACCCACATGCAAAGGAAAGTTTAGTAATCTACACTTCTGTGTCGGGTAAAGTCTTAACAGAAATGAAGGTGAATTGTGATTGTGGTGATGTGTGTTTGTGCTTTGGCCGAATGTGCTGGTTGTGATCTTGTGCAGACTAACTGATTGCGCCAGAGTTTGTACTTTGACCATGTTTTAGCCAGTCTAAGGCGCACATGGTTTTGACTCCATTGCGCCTTCATTTTGGCTTCCCTGCGCCCATGGCTGCACAGACCAGGTGCAAGTTCATTTGCTGTCTTGCAGATGTGGCAGAAAAGGCAACAACACCAGTGTAAGATAGCAAAGGCTTTGCGCCCGGTGTAAGATAGGGCCCTAAATCTCCACTTAGTTAACATGTATGTCATAATTAGGCAAAGTCTGAAAGATGTTCTAGTGCATCAAGCTAACTCTGACAATCAAACCACTCCATTTGTCTGGTCTCTGCCTCATTAACTAGTTACATTTCAAGTCATCAGACTGGTGTTGTAATCCAACAGTTTAAAACAACGCGAGATGTATAGGGACCGCTGGGAAAAGGAATAATAAAGAAATTTTCCTTCTGTTAATAAGCAGTAACGGTTTAATGTTGAATCACAGTGCGAAGCCACTTGCTTTAATATGGATTAAGCGTGGAATTAGCTAAGCTGTATCATATAAATGAACCCTTCTGGCTGATACACAAATCTCTGAACTGTGCAAACACTCTCTGATTGGCTCATATCCCCAGAGAGCAGAGTGTGACTGGCTGTGTTATCTCGACACAGCTTGTGTCTGCTGTATATCATTGGCTGCTCTGAATAACGAGGGCAGGTCCCTGTCCCACTTTGTCAGGGTGTTGATTACAGATTTGGAGAATACTTGAGGATTACTGTTTAATTAAACTCCAGGCAAGTATTTGATTTAACCTTTATTGTTACTGCTAATTAAGAATGGATTTAAAAGAGAAGTTAGAGTCAGATAGAACTTTGTACTGGATTCAATAAGAAAATATTATCTGTCAGGCTTATGGGTATGTTCTCTTGTCAGAATAAAAATATGATGAAAAATATCTCTCTTTAAGCTTGTCTTTTGAGCAACCAGCAGATTTGCTGATGACAAATATATATTAAACCAGATGTTAAAGGAATAGTTTGGGATTGTGGGAAATATCTGTTGTTAAATAAAGGGCTACACCAAACAGCTACTGTAGTTAGCTTAGCATAAAGACTGGAGACAGTGAAAAGCAGCTAGCCAAGCTCTAGCTAGTTAATAAACACTTTACATCTTTTTAGTGTAATCAAGTACTTAACATGGTGATTTGTAAAACACTACTACCTCTTAACAGTTACATTTTATTTATTTATTTCTCATGACGTCTCAAAGCCTTGGAACCACAAGCATTATGTATAGCGAGCGATCAGCTCCAGCGGATGTGGTGCAGCCAGAGGCCCCGTGAAATTAAGCCGTCAGAATCTCTCCATCAAGGCCTGAATATACTCAGTATATGCTGTACTGAATATATGTAGTACGCTTACAGCTGCAGATATCACGGACACATTGTATTGTAGTTTAGCTTCTCTAGAATAGGCGCCTCTTGTATTTCATGTCATTACACGTTTTTTCTTATTAAAGAAATTAACTGGTTAGTTACTGGTTAATAGATGTCGGATTGTCAAAAGCAAATTTAACCCAAACTGACATCCCTACTTTGGACAGAGCCAGGCTAGCTGTTTCCCTTGTTTCCAGTCTTTATGCTAAGCTAATCACTGCCTCCAGCTTCATTTTTACTGTAAAGACATTGGAGTGGTATCAATCTCCTCATCTAACTCTCCACCACAAAGTGAATAAGTGTATTTCCCAAAATGTTGTGGTAAATGGACTGCATTA
>JAJHUR010085581.1:0-15131 GCA_027495735.1 Lutjanus campechanus
TTTTGTGTCAATTTAATGTTTTTGTTTAAGTATTAAATGGAATATTGTTCAGTGTGAGGGTCATTATTGTGAAATAAATCTCTTCAGGGTGATTCAGGAGTTGAGACCTGTACCACCCTGTTGCTAATTACTTTTAAAAAAATCATTAATCTTACACAAAGTATTAATTTTATGATGATTTTATTTACTTAGAGATGATTTTTGTTTCTCCTCCAGAGTCTATCAGAACTGCATCCATAGCAACCGTCTGTTCTTCATAGCAACGGTCTGATATTCACGAATAACAGACCTTAGAATGCTGTACTTGACCAATCAGAATTGAGTATTCAACAAAGCAGTGTAATAAATTACATTAAGAAAAGCTTTTAAATGAATTATATCAGGCATTTTAAGCAACATACTTTTTTTTTAAATACACCACCCTTTTATTTACAGCTGGCTGCCACCCAGCTATAGTCATTAACTTTTGGCATTTAGAGACCAAAAGGTATATAAGTGACTGCTCAGCAGCTCTTCAGTAGTTATTAAGGTGATTACCTTGACTTTACTGCCTTTACTGTAAAAGTTTAAATGTGGATATAGCTCTGTTCTTTTCCCTCTCTACACAGCGAGGGTTAAACTATGAACTCTTGCCAACTAATAATTTATCACTTGTCTTTTAGTGTCAGGGAGGCTGCCTACACAGATAAAGTATGTGTACCCTGGCCAGCCCAGGCAGGGGGTACAATGCTTTCTCCCCCGTCAACTCTGTACGGAGTCGTGTCTGAATGTACAATGCTGTAATCTCAGAGTCCTGGGAAGATGAATGGAAAGGTTTCAGGTTATTGACAGACAGATACGGTAGCCACCGTAATCCTCTCTTAATTCAGGACAATAGAAAAAAAGCCTGCTGTGGGATCAGATGGCAAAGAAGAAACCAGCCAAGCATCCAGATCCATGTACTGCACATTAAGATTTTACTTAACACAAACACATCAAAAAGCACAGCAAACAGAGAAGCTATCATCTTTGTACTGACGTGAAAGTTAAGTCCTGTAAAAAAAAAAAAAATCCCCATAGTGCACTGACATAGGCATACATGTCCCACCATATGTTTTTGTGTAACAACGAGACACAGTTCAGGTTTCCAGGCTGTGACATGATCTGTCACTGCCTGTTGTGCTGAGCTCTGTTGTCTTCTGCTCACCTACATGATTGTGTCTGGTCTGTCTGTGAACCCCAGCTGGGATTTACAAAGGTTTACTGTCCACATGGAGCTCTGCAAATTCTAATCTGAATCTGATTATATTTGCTGTTACGGAGGCACAATATTGGATTTCTGCCTATATCCCACATGCCAATATTTTCCAACCCATTTTGGCAGATTGCTGATGCCATTACTAACATATGCACATTTTTTTTCCACCTCATTAGAGAGGACATGTCTGTAGTGGAATGAATATATTATTATGCTCTACTCCAACTGGCAGATACAGACAGAAAAAAAAATAGATTTAAAAAATTACTGCTGACAGTGTTTTTTTTTTTTTGTTTGTTTTGTTTTACTGGTGCCTGTTTCCCTTTGTTCTTTACAAATTTGTCATAATGAACAAAGTCTATATTTAATAAGGAAACAGCTCTGGTTATAAAGATTGAAGGGGAATCTATGAGGTAATGCCAGAACCAGATACCTAGCCAGGAGGACTCATCTGCTTGGTAGGGAGTCCGTAAAACTGTTGGCCTCCTGTTTAGTCCAGGGTCACTTGGACTACGCCGTTAGCCAATGGAACTGGGGCATCAACAAGGCTTGAAACAGAAACTTCAAGTAGCACAAAACATTGTGTGTTTGTTTATGACATATTTACAGAAGATAATATAAAGTGACCATGAAATTGACCCTATTGGTGTTTCAGGAATTCATGGCAGATGTGAAGGACACCACAGAGAGCAGAAAGAGCCTGTCTCAGCCAAGTGTGAGGATGCCAAGCACTTGTAAATGTGTAAGAGCAGGGAGAAGGGATGAGGCCTCACCCTCTGGGTCACAGCCAGGCACCAAACAGGACTGGCTCTCTCACGCCTCCCTCAGACGACTGCAGGTATTGCATTCAACTGAACTCACATCTGCACAAAAAGATGAGGTGAATTTTCTTACTCCATGTTCATCTATTTAGGCAAATGTGGAGGCCGAAAATCAACGGGTGCAAGAAATAACCCAGCCTTTATTGGATACAGAGAATGGTTTTGTGAAGGTAAGATGTTGGACATTGTGCCATTTAAGAATTTTTATTTGCAAAGCAACATAGTGACCCTTGTGCTTGACCTGCAACTCCTGTGTTGGTTTACTATGGAAGCAAATCTGTCTCACCAGATTTTGAAATTTAAAAGCACTTTTTAATAAGGTGAAAGTGAGTTAAATAATTGAATCAGAGGCTTCAAATTTCAGAATGTGAGGAGACAGATTTGCATTATGGATGTTGGTCTGAATTCAGGGGTTGGAGAAGTTTCTGAGCCAACGAGATGTGGTGGAGCTGAGGAGAAGAGAACTGCAGCACAAGCGCTGGACTGAGCGTGTGTGGTTTCCTCTCCAAAAGAGGGTGGAGGAACATGTGTCCAGCTGTAGCCCTGTGGAGACAAAGAGGCGCCAAAATTTATACAGTCATTACCTCCATCACTGCAACAACAAGGTGAGACTAGGTGTACAAAGATACATCAATCTGGATCGAGGCATCACTTCAATGTTTAAACCAATGTCCAGTATGATAAAGTTAAAATATCAATCTGGATCGTTTTTAAGATAGGCCTTTATTTTGAAATTCCCACGGCATGTCTGTGTCACAAATGTCTGGAAGAGTTCAGTCACATCATAATTTAACTGTTTTGTTTTTTTTGTTTTTTACAAATGTAACAAATATAGCACAATGTGTTAAATGGACATATGATACCATCTGATATCAATCAAAGACCCCTGAATTGAATCAAATCGAATTTGTATCATGGCAGACTTATTGTTACTTACATTGTATTGTTGTCCACAGAATCAATATATCGTATTGTGATGAAACTTGTGATTTACACCCCTAATAACTCCCATGTTGCTGCTACAAACAGCTTTTGTCTTGCTGTTTACTGTGATGCTTTTTAATTCAATAACGGACTTCAGACGAGTATGTTCCTTTTGTGATTTGATTATTTCTACAAAACAGATAAACTCAAACAAGAGATGGTTGATTAATTGCTTAACTTACTCTAACTGCTGTTATGTCTTTCATCTTCAGGGTTTTGTGTTTCTAGAGACCTATGATCTAAGAGAATACAATCCCTTTCTTCTGAACATCAAAACGCCACACTACAAGGTGACTTTTTTTGTGACTGAAATATTTCACTGACAAACAACAGCTTTGGGCATGTTGAAGTATTCCAAATGTGTGTCATTACTTTATCCCCAGCTCAATACAGCTGACTACAAGGACCTATTGTACCTACAGTTACATGAAAGACAGGACAGGAGAACAGCCCGTTCCTTTGAAGCAGGTATCTGGGTATTTTCTTTTTTTAATGCTGTAAGACCTGTGTGAATGCTTTGCTTTGAGTTTGAGCTGAGGGCATTTCTCTTAAATTTCAAGGAATTAAAAGACCCAATGTCACTTTTCCTCCTGTTACAAATGAATTTGTATTCATTAGCTGTAAAATACGCCCTCGCTCAATTCAGTATACTTGGGGGTTTTTGCTGCTACAGCCTTATTTGTTCTGGTGTGACCAGTAGTTTATGGTGGCTAATGTTAACAAACTTAAAGTAAGTATTGCTGTATAATGCTCATTGTTGAATCAGTTTACTGACTTTATGACTCTTCTCCACTTTTTAGTCTTAGATTAGTTTATCATTTTAGTAATTTGATAACACTTAAGATGTTGTACATGTCTATGATACATTATGCACACATAATGCACACAATACTTAATAATTACCAGCCACTCACTGACATTTTTTGCAGGGATCATACACTTACCCTACAACTAACCCCTGGCCCTTAAAGAAAAGATCACTAGCAGGGGTACATTTATGAAAGTAATGTCAATTGATTATATGTCATTTCTAAATGTATAGCTTATTTAATTTAACAACTGACTCTTCCTCAGTCTGACCTCTTTTGGAATCTCAGCCAGATTTTTCCTTTCCTGTTTCTTGAACTCAGATGTGCTATGTGTTAGGCTCATCCACGTTGAAAATAAAACAAAATTTTGAGGATGGTTAAAAGATGTTGCTGGGTGAACTTTAAAAAAAACATTATAGTCACATATTATGTTAGCTAATGTTAGAAAAATGCTAGCTAACTATTGCTGTAGACTACCTAGCTGGATATCCAGTGTTTTGCTTACATTGGCTAACATACGATACGAAATTTGGTTTTACTTAATAACCACTTAGAGTAACTTATAATCACGGTATAACGCAATGACAACTATGAGAATTATATGCTATAACCCTTGCAATAAAAAGTCAGTGAGTGACTAGCAATTATTAATGTCATGATACTTATAAGTCAAGCAGAATTTTAAGATATAAGTATGTTATAATGCGTTATAGATGGGGACATAGAAGGTATTACCAGTACTTTCCATTGAATTAATCAATCAATTGCTAAATAGCAATTTAGTGTGCATAATTACCCCATTACTGTCACTTGTAACATCAACTTCACTCAATCCAAATCAATGTTTTACACAGATCTGTGATGTTTTTTTCAAATCACTGTTCAAATTAGAAACCAATTCCCCCTCTGTCCTAGGATGTAAATACAAGCTACCTCTGAGTAATCGTCCTCTTAGTGAGTCAGTGGCATCTCAGGCAGACACACTCCTTCAGGCCTCATCAAATTATCCCGTCTCTGCATCCAGAAGAACTCCAGCAAAGGATGAGGCTGAAGGAAGGAAGTCCAGCAGGTACAAATATAAAGTATTATGAGATTTATTTTAAACCATATTCTCTGTAATGCTGCAGACTCTGTGGTGACTGTATGATACAGCTGCAGCACAGCAAAGTTAAACTAAGTGTAATGTAAGAAGTAATGTTGTGCAAATGTGTCTCATGTAGGCTTGACACCATACCACTCCACATCACTGCAACTGCCACACCAGATGGAAGGTGCCATCAGACCAGCTGCTGGCTCTCCAGATGTGGAGGTCGGCAGCAACCAGCAGGTTTACATCAGTCCTTCCTTACATCCAAATAAAATCCACGTTCACCACAAATCTTCACCTCTGTTCACTTCCAACTACCTCACAGTTTTCCCATTTCCTGTTTTACTATACTTAAAAAGGTTATTGTGTAAAGGAATATGTTAACAAAGTAGCCACAAAGAAAAAATATTTATTGTATGTACATTTTATTCATGCCATTTTTCAGGTGTTAATAGCATATTTAACATGAAACCCCATAGTTGCACCACAGGGCTAACATGACATTACATTGTACAGTAGTGTGCAACATTTGAAATGTACATCATAAAAAGTTTAAGTGTGGCAGTGTGCAACTGATCAGGTGAATGTATGTAGAGTATGTCTTCAAATAAGAAAACTGAAAACACATTGGACAGGCTGTATACCTTCATTAAAAGAGAGAAATTATTGTGAACAAATTTGAAAAATCATTTCACAAATCTTACTGGTTACATTTTAAGGAATGTTTGTATGACTGAATTTTCATGTGGTGAACAAGGAAATAATTGGCAAATATATTCACATTTTAGCTGGTTTCATCCTTTTTCCACAATCGACAACTTCTTCAGAGGACATTTTACTTATCCTACATTTTTGGTAAGATCACTGTCCCCTTCATTTTTCTGTTTTTCATGGCAACACTTCTTGCGCTGCTACAACAAGGCACTTTCAGGTTTGTGTGTGTGGCTGTTTATAATTATGCAAAATATCTTCTCTCCATCACTATAAAATTAAGTGGTGTGTGCCCACCAGGCTGTGTTTGGCTGTGTCATTTGGTTGGCTCATAAAGCTGCAGATCTAGTTTGACCCAAACTTCTCCAGTGGGGACCTCGTGCAGTAGTAGACGACGGTTTGCAGCACCTTTGCTTTCCATCTCTTTCTTTATCGTTGCCACAGGAACTTCAGTCCGACCCAAGAAATCTAAAGAGGCAGAAAAAAGTAATTTAAAGCGATATTCCACCTTGTTAGAATAAGCCACTCAGTATGTACTCACCACTATGCCGATGTGATGATGGGTGAAGCTCTTCAGTTCACAAAAAAATCCTGGAGTTTTAGGAGAAACAGGGTAGCAGCCTCATCCAGTACAATGGCAGTGAACGGTGACCACGGATAAAATGTTTTAAAAAAAGCACACAAAACAAACACAAAATGTCTCCATCCTGCTTGTGTGGTGTAATCCAAGTGTCCGCGAGCCGCGACATTAAAAATTAACCGCAAAAGACGCCATTTACGCCATGTTTCTGGCAGAAATGTCAACTGTAGCATGTAGCCGGTAGGATGTAAACATGGCGTCGATCTTGTGAGACTTCTGCATGTGCGTCCATTAAGAGATACGAAGTCTCGCGAGATTGATGCCATGTTGACACCACACAAGCAGGATGGAGACATTTTGTGTTTGTTTTGTGTGCTTTTTTTTTAACATTTTGTCCGTGGTCACCATTCACTGCCATTGTACTGGATGAGGCTGCTACCCTGTTTCTCCTAAAACTCCAGGATTGTTTTGTGAACTGAAGACCTTCACCCATCATCACATCAGCATAGTGGTGAGTACATACTGAGTGGCTTATTCTAACAAGGTGGAATATCGCTTTAATGCTAAAATATAGATAGCATTATAGCATAGATATCTTTCCACATGTATATATAACATACTGTAGATTACTATTTTATAGTTTAAAAATGAACATGTAGGTGCTCTCTGGTGGACACAATATATAATGGTGACATTGTTTCTAAATTGCCTATAACGTTAACTATATGCTACTTTAAGTCTATGTGGCTGGCTGATACATCTTTATCTTCTGCACTACAGCCTCTAACCTGACAGGCAGTGCTTGTCTCAAGGCTGACAACACAATCAGAGTCATGAGCCATGACACAAAGACTGAACAGCAGCATAACACAGAACAAAATCTGTTAAAACAAGTCAGAAACTGGCATGCAACCAGTGATCCCTTCATTCTGTGCAAACAGGACAGATTGAACAAAAAGACTAATAATCCTCTCTGTGTTGTGTGTGTGTGTCTTTTATCTACTAACCATCTGGTGAGAACTGGTCCTTTTCAAACACAGTGATACACAGGACGTCCTGGTAGAGGTCTTTGATGAAGAACTGGCAGTTGAAGTTCCACTTTGGGTTCAGAGTGTCGCTGACCGGTCGGGAGGTATAGCACTGAGCCCCCATCGTCAGCTCACAATATGGATTACTCTTACCTGGAGAGAGATTATGGATCATGTATTAGTATTATTTTTAAAGAAATATAACAATAAAGCCTTAATTTACATGGTTAGACACAGGGTGACAGGATCTGGCAGGCCTTACCGTTGGGTTTACAGGCTTTGAGCTCCTGGGCTTCAGTGACGGTAACCAGCAGTCGGCCGATACCGCTGCTCTTCAGAGAACGAGCTAAACCAAACACACGCACATTAGATGTGGGCTTACAACTCTACAGATTTTATCAGCTGATCTGCTGAATAATGTGTGGACAATATGCACACACAGGTGCTTATATTCACACCATAATCTGTGCATGCTTGGTGTGTATTCATCTTTGTCCTGCAGATAAAGCCTTACAGATTTTACAGTAGGTAAGCCAAGGAACTGAACAAACATTATGAATTCTAATAATAATACTTCCCTCAAGGAGGTTAGGTTTTCAGTGCTATTTTTTGTCTAAAAGAACAAAAGAGAACATTGGTGGAAGAGAGTAGTATGGGCCAAGGAAAAACACATTTAAATTTTTGGGGCCGATCTGACTCATATGGCAGATATACCAATTATTTTACAGCATTTGGCCTTGGTGAAATAAATGCCATACATCTTAAAATCCAGTAGATGGTAGTAAAGTTCAATAGTGACAAATCATGCAGTGACTCCATATTACAATCTTAATTCACAAGCCGCAGTGATCCTCTGGGGTAGCCTTCACACGCAGCTGCTCAAACTTCATACAGAAAGCAGTCGTTATTGAAGATTCTGGGACAGTGGTTTAATGGGAGTACGTGTGATGCAACTAATAATACTCTCACTCACATCCAAATGTGAATTGTCCGCAATAAACTGCACCAGAGATATTAAATAAAAATGTTTCAATACTATTGACCGTGCAGGTGGTGCACACAGATTTGCATAGCACAGAAGAGTGGATCACTGGCCTTGGCGGAGGTCTGCACTCTCCAAATGCCCTTCTAGTTATTAATATTTTTGCTGCAGGGTAGCGAGAGCAGGGGTGAGTCTTGTCATTTTTAAACAATTTATATTTCAGCCTAGGATTGCTGGATTAATGAAAAAAAATCCAATAATATGAAATGGAGGTTTCAGGGCTTTTCTCACATCACAGTCAATTAGCTAATAAGATAAATATAAGAAAAAAAGTCCAATATTATAATTCAAGTTTGTCTGTATTAAATAGAGAGGCTTAAATATTCGTTTTCAGTGTTGGACAGGTTTGGACTGCAGGAAGACCAGTCTAGTACCTGAACTCTTACTATGAAGTCATGCTGTTTTAACATGTGCAGACTGTGTCTTGACATTGTCTCAATGAAATAAGCAGGGACGTCTCTGAAAAAGATGCTGGCTTGATGGCAGCATATGTTGCTCCTGTTCCAAAACCTGTGTGTACTTTTCAGCATTAATGGTGCGTTCACAGTTCACGACACTAATAAAGCTGGAGAGTGTGATGTTTGTGTATGTGGACAGTATTTTCACGTATCTCAGTTTCTCTTTGGTCAAACAGTTTGTTCACTGTAACTTGCAGAGATCGATTGCTATGTAAGAACGTTGTAAACTGGTCGTACACATGTTCTAAAATCTCATACAGTAGAAGCACACACACAGGCTCAGTATGTTTACCTTGGTAAGCCTTCTCTCTCTTTTTCTTCTCTGTCTCTATGAAATGTTCGGATGCTGCTTTGATTTTCTGGACCCATGTTGTCCTGCCGACACAATAAACATGTCATACAAATCATTTTACATGGTATGATCTGGTTATCGATGAAATGTGTGAACATGTAAACATGCATGGCGTACCTCTCATTCAAGGTCTCCGTTTTGAGCGTGTAGACGCGATCTATGTGCGAGACGTGGAATAGTGGCTCGTCACTGGACGGGTCGGGAGGCATTTTCACCAAAACCTCATTTAGAAACAGTGGCTGGAGAGAAAATAAATAAAGATAAATGTCTGTCAGTCTTAGAATTACAGGTATGAATGATAAACAGACAGGTCTACAGAGATGGAAACAATGAGAAATACTGTTTATAGATTTCACCTATGTACTGCTTCATAAATAAGCAAAGCAACGCAAACAGTATTTGAACACCACAAAGGTATTTTACATCCCTGTCTAAGAGAAGTTCTTCTTGCTTACTGTTTTGTACATCTTCAGCTGTATGCTGGTCTTGAGGCTGAAGAGCTTGTCTGGTCCTGAGGAGGAGAAGGGTTTGGCACTGTGTGTGAGGAGGAGGAAATCATTGAAGAGGAAAGCCCACAGCTCCCTGCTGCTTTTGGTTTTGTAGAGTCGGCCGCTGTGGAGCAGCTTGCGAGGCCCGAGGCAATTAGTCAGCGAGTTGAAGACCAAGTGCTGAAAGATAGACGGGAAGAAAGTTAAGGCGTGACTGAGGAGAGAAATGTAGGAAAGGAAAGAAACCGTGAAGTACTGTAAGTGCTTCAGTGAAAAATTCTCCCTGGCTCTGCTACTGGGTGCGTGTGCATTTGTTTTCGCAACAGATAACATAAATTCTGATGTAAGGGAGAAAAGATAAAGTAGAGAGTTATTCTTGTAAAACAATCCAGCAGAATCTATCACAGTAACATCCAACATAAAATGCACTGCAGAGGGAGTATATAACTCTACTCTACTACAATAATAACATAACATTTACAGACTACACATACATCAGTGGTGGATGAAGTACTCAGATATTTCGCTTCTGTAAAAGTACTAATACTACACTGAAAAAGTACTCTGTTACAAGTATAAGTCCTGCATTGTTACTTAAGTAAAAGTCTGTAAGTATAAAATGTACTCAAAGCATTGAAAGTTCACTCAGAAAAATGATCCCTGGGACTCTTATATTATTGTATCATTAGATTATTATTACTCATGCATTAAAAGCAGCATTTTTCTATTGTAGTTGGTTGAGGTGGACCTATTTTATAGCTATTTTGTACAGGACTGAAACTAATGATTGTCTTCATTCCAAATAAATCAGCAAATCATTTTCTCTGTTATTTGATTGATTGTTTTGTTTTTTAAAATTCTGACTGTTGGCAAAGTAATTAGTTTATCATAAAGCCACAGTGAACAGACGAGAACAGCTTCCAGACGTCAGCAATACATCACCTGGAGATTAAATAAGGTACCTCTATATGTCAGGATATGTTACAGGATATGACACTCAACCCCTAGTTCTTTATTATTTTCTTTGCAACGATGCCGATCATTGATGGGCAAAGATGTAGCATAATTGTTCACCTGATTGGCCACAGGATTTGTGCTCCTAATAGCTCAAAAGCAATATGGTTTTTGTAATTTATGTGTTTAAACCACCAGTCAAATTTCACCCGAAGTCTAAAAGGGCAGAAGCATGACGCAGGAGCAAAAGTACCGGGATGTGTTGCTCTCATCCATACCCTGATTTAAAGTTTGCTTGCACCCATAAATATAAAAAAATATACTCTGATCCAAGTCACTTTTGAATGTATTTACCTCTATAGGTCCTTCACACTGGACATGGCTCTGTATCCACTCCAGTCTGTCTGAGTTCTCCTTCTCTCGGACTCCCTCGTTGACCTGAGAGCAGAGCTCCTCGGCACGCTCCAGAGCTTCTCTCAGCGGGCTGCGGTCTGCATGACCATCTGGGGTGTGCTCAAGGATCTGACCAACAGGACGAGGAGAGGACACATGAAATCAGACAATGAATATCAGAAAAATAAATACTGTAATCAAGCAAAGAGAGAAAATGTTCCACTTACATTCTTTATTAGCAGGGGGTAGCGTGTGATCCTCTGCATGGGCTTTAAGAGGAAGCTGGACAGCGGCATTCCTTTACAGCGGTAGTTAGTGGCTATCTTCTGCTCGAGAGGAAGCAGACAGTTTTATGTTAGTGCATTTCACAAAACCATGTGTGTCTGTTCTATCCCTTTGTTTTCTTCTACAACTCGTACCTTGAGGAAGTCTTTAAAGTCCGGCTGGTTGTGGGTTTTACTCTGCAGCAGGGCGGCGGCGTTGAGCTGGCAGGAGCAGAAGCGGATGTAGGGCTGCATGTGAGCGAGCTCTGATGCCAACAGGTCTCCTATCAGCTGAACCGGCATGTTCTCTCCTCCCGTTTTTTTACGCACACGCAGCGCCCTGGGATGATGATGTAAAACATGATTTTTGTTACATCTTCATAAATATGTGCTCAGCCAGATATAAAACTCAAACATTTTTAGATGCCCACTGCCTCTGTAGGCAAAATCTCAAGTGTATTAACATGATGTTTTGGAATTTCCCATAAATCATCTGTGTGCAGTTCCTCCCTACAGCACATTGGTTCTCAACCTGTGGGTCGGGACCAGATAAAGTCCGGCAGCAGCATCATCACCGAGAAAAAAAGGTGCCAGTGCCAGGAATGACCATTACAGTGTAACAAGGAGCAGAGAAGATTCACAACAGTTACAAAAAAGGCCCTTAAAGGTGGTGTCGGGGTACCTACTTGAGCAGTTTATTGTTGCACATTATGAGCTCCCTCCAGTTAACGAAGATCACTCCCATCTCAGCTTCAGTCAGACGGCCTGACTCAGACATGGGCTTGTAGAAGACCTGAGTGACAAATGGAAAGAAAAATAAAATACCATAAAACAAAACCAGTGGTTCAAAGTCAGTGCATAAAATCCCTCAGGCTAAGGTTTCCCTCAAATTTTCATTGAAGGATGCCTTAGAAAAAAGATGAGTTGCACAAAATCAAAATAATGATTTTCTTAGGATGTTTCCTTTGAGCTCTAAGTATTTGTCCTTAGCTATTTAAGTATTCCCTTATGTGTTGCTAGAAGGTCCTTAGTGACCATTTTCCTCAGAAAATTTTAAGGGTCCCCCACCGATCTCTTACAAGTGAAATAATTTGTGGAACATAAAACAGTGGCTGAATTTAAGGTGACTGAAGAGGAGGCGGTTGAAGCAGTAGAGGAGTTTAAATATTTAGGAACCTTTTTCGATTGCACTTTTACAACCAACACAGAATACATTTCTAAAAAAGCAATGTGTGAAGTATGTTAAGTAAGTAATGTTGTATCTTATCAGATAATTGGATTTACATGATGTAAGCAAGAACATTTTACTGTCTACAGAGGTCTTATTGAAAGCATTTTTTAAAAATAATTTTTGGGGCCTTTTTGTGCCTTTATTCAGATAGGACAGTTGAAGTGAGGACAGGAAAGAGGAAGAGAGAGTGGTGGGATGACATGCAGCGAAGAGCTGCAGGCAGGTATAAAACCCATGGCTGCAGCTCAGGAGTCACGGCTTCAGTTATAGGGTGGCCAGATGAGAGTGGGTGAAATTCAGGACAGGGATTTGGGTGTGAGCGTGTTGTGTCAGCAGGATTAAAACAGAATAATTTAGAGTAACAACACTTATTATTAATATTATAAAGATCTGTTACAGATTCTGAGGAAGCACAGCGTCCTGGCACAGGTGACAGATGTGTTATGCTCATTTTAAACAGCTTGGTAGCAGCTGAGATTGTCCTTAAGCTGCAAGAGCTTACAAACACATTTTAGTGATGTTTTTTTTTATCACAAATTGCTCCCACAGTGGAGCAACAGTGGTCTTCATCATCTTGTGTAAAACAGGTTGAATGACATCAACAATCCGTTATTTATGATGAGCATAATCAGTGCAGTAGACAAGTGAAAACACATCATTAAGACCCTTCCATAGACTACTTTAATTTAATTTAACTTTATTTTCTTGTGTGCACGCCATACACCACACACACCCAGCTCAGATGTGCATGTGAACATAACTCCAAGTTCAGGATCTATAGTGAGGATTCAGGCTAAAAACATGGTGTAGTGACATCTTTCGAGTCAACTTGGCATAGCAGGGCTTTAGTAGACTTGGATTAAGCCAGACATGCAACATGGAGGCATTTTATGTTTGTATGTATTGTTTTTTTCTGTTTGAAAACTGCTCACCATTCACTTCAATTGTTTGGGAGACTCAGCAATGCTGTTTACCTGTGAAGCTCCAGCACTGTTTTGTGGACTAAAAAACTAAACCTGACCTTCAATTGGTATGACGGTGAGTAGATAACTGTTTTTTTATTTGGGTTATATTAATGACTAAAAGCAGGAATTCTAGCCTTCAGAACGTCTTTAATCAGAATATTTTCACAGATGTATATGTTGTTTATATTATCTGTTACTATAATCTTTAATTTTCAGGACAAACAGGACAGGATTCGGGACAACTGCTTGTAATTTGGGGCTTTCCTGAATTTTTCAGAATGTCTGGTCACCCTCGTCAGTACATGGGGTGCATGCTCCACCAAGTGAACTAACACAGCACCCCTTTTGTTCAAAGTGTTTTAACTTTTAATATGTGTTAATCGTATGGGCACCTGGGGGCTAAGAAAAAACAAAACAAAAACAGATTGTGCAGAATCACAAGCATATCAAGTGTTGCATGTAAATGAATGTTTTTACAGATTCTGGTAATTGTTCTCTGTCTACCTACCAAGGGACTGCAGATGGAAAATAGCTAATAGCTGAATTTGGCATAAATCATCTCTTCTCATTTAAGATAATTGTTTTATCTGACGGCCTTGCTGCTCTGGCCTTTGCACTCTCAAAAATTTAACACCAAAATGCCGTGTGACCCAGTCCCTAAAATTATGAAATTCCAGGGCTGCTAGTAACATTAAAGAATAATGATGTGAATGAAGTGTCAACCATGGTAACTTAAGTGCACATGTGCTGTATTATGACAGTGACTACTGTGAAAGCCTTGGTGTAAACACTTAGGCAAGGAGACAACCTAAAAGGCTTTATGCAACACTCCTAAGTTGACCCCTTAGCTTAGGGGAAATATTTTGCATAAGGGACAAACTTGATTGTGAATATGCCTGAAAGTTTGTACCTCTACAACCAGCTCCAGGTCTTTTACGTAGGTCTCCTCAGTCTGGATGAGCTCATGGATGTAACCCTGTCTCTTCCTCTCCTGAGGGGTCATGGTGTCCAGCGTCATCAGGTCAGCACACCCTACAGCGCACACACACACACACACACACGTGCAGACATGCAAACATGCAGGCAGGCATGCATGCATGCATGCACAAACACACCAAACACAAGCATGTGCAACACGCACAAACACTTCAATCACGAGTAGAGTGTCTGAGAAAACACTACAACACATCAGCATGTTAAAATCTCCCTTTATTATAAGTTCTATGATATTTTATTTACATTTAATGCACGGACAAAAAGTGAGGCACGTTGTAGTTGCAGTACATGAACATACCAGGCAATGCTAACGCTAAGAACACTGCTACCAAAGACACTGAAGTAAAGAAAAACAAAGCACCTTTCATGGTGGAGTGCTCACTCCGAATGATTGCATAGGTGTGAATGAGGAAAGTAGCTAATGCTTGTGTGACAGAGCAGTGGAAGACTCAGTTGGTAGTTCAAGTCTTTGAGGTACAAACTTGGCAAAAGTTGGACGTAAATGTCAGCAGTGTGGTGTCATTTTTTCTGAATCTACTCTGCAACAGTTGGTATGCTAATATCTGCATTGTTTTGCTGGTGATATCACAGTTCAGTACAGGATGAGTGTCAACCTTTAAAGGGATCATTTGGACTTTTTGAAGTGGGGTTGCATGAGGTACTTATCCATAGTCAGTGTATTAGTTACAATGGATGATGGTCCATGAACCCCCAGTCTGGAGAACCAGAGAG
>JAJHUR010085582.1:0-15190 GCA_027495735.1 Lutjanus campechanus
GCCTGTGGACACTCCCAGACACACCCCCTCTACCAGAGCAACAAGCCGGCCCAGTAAACAGACACAGAGCCAGCCTTGAATGAAGATGAGAGCGCATCGTTCACAAACGCCATAACGAACACGTTCACAATCAGTGGCGGCGGTGGGGCTCAAATCAATGCCAGAATTTCAATGTTAATATATATTCAATAAAACAACACCCTCCCACAGCTAGAAACACGCACACACACACAAACAAGTAGCGAGAAAAAGAGACAGAGTTAGTTAACAGCACAGCAGGTGGATCCGAGTTAAAATACGGCAGATATAGAAGGCGATGAGACCAATATAAGATCAGAGTGGACCAATAAGGCAAACTTTGACACACAGATCACCCGATTCAACACGAGCTGTCCTAAAGCCAGAGTCTACCACACAACAGACAAGAGTCAAAACACATCTCCAACAAATTAAATATGCTAATTAGGCAACAAGACGCAATAACAAAGTCAAAACAATAACGTTCATTAATCGGAAATGCATATGAACGAGTTCATGAGTTCATTGAATGCATTCAGGCACAACACTGATGATAGCAATGCTAGTTTACAATGCTAAAAATAAACGGCTAACGTTCTGACGCCATCTGTCAACACAGAGAAAACGACCAGCAGCGTTTACAGTCATAAGCCAGCATTGTCAGAGACTTATAAAAAGTTATTTATGTAACAACTCGCACAATAAAAGTCAAAAATTACCTTCCTGTTCAGCAAAAAGTTTTCAGGCCCAAAACCTCCTCCTCCAGCGGTGAATGGATGACCCGATGTTTACTCGGCTTTGAGTCCTGCGTTGCTCACATCTCCTCTTCATCTCTGCCTTTTCCTCTGCAGACTTATGCTTTCTCCCAACTTTTGCCGGTGGGGCAAGCAGGGGCCGCTTACTGCTGTTGCTGTCTTTCTTTTCAACTTTTCGCACTTGTTGCTAAGCTGCTACTCAGCTACTAGCTTGTTGCAGAATGTTTATAACGCAGAGTGGGGCGGGGACGAGGCGGAACACGGAGCATGGGGAGTCACAGCAGCTTTCGGGGGAGTGTCAACTAGAGCGAGGGGATTGGATGAGAGCAGGAGAGGAGACGTTGACCAATGCGAATCGACCGGCCGGTCGGTTCGCATTGGTCAACTTCTCTGCAGCCCTGCAGCCACTGGAGTGAATGGATTTTTTTCGTTTTTTTTGCTCTTCACATTGTGTAGATTGTACTATAGGAGCATAACCACCATCTAAATGAGGTTATTAATAATGATCAAACTTTCAAATCGTATACTATAGCTTTAATGTGTAACATACATATGGTATTGACATCATGTGTGTGATGCAGTACTGTGTGTAATTTGTATTGTGTTTTGTCTTGTTTATCTTGTTTGTTTATTGCTATTCTGACACTTTGTGGATGTTTTATTCATGACCTGTCAGGGAACTGTAGATGAAAATTAACTCTCATGGTGAAGTTTAATATTGTACATAGTCCCTTTCAAGTAAAATAAAATAAACAAAAAATAAAAGTTATTTTGAGGAATGTTTATTAATGATGGTGAGGTAAATTGTTTTGAATGTGGTGTACAGTAGTTTGATTGATGCATTGTAGTCTGATTACAGCAGTTCTCTCCAGAAAATTGAAATGTGACAGGAATCAACTACCTTTTATGGTCCAACTTGAATCAAATAGCTCAGTTTACACATCTGGCCACAAGATGTCAGTGTTACACAACTGTATTGTACTGCTCACTCTCTTTCGCTCTCTGACTGTGTTTCACTTTCATCCACTAAAACACACACATTCAGCTTTAGCACTTGTCCACCATCCATGCTGCCTTTATTAATAATATCATAACCACACAGTCCACTTCCAGTCACTACTCGAGCCCCTTTATCCTCTCCAGGAAGCCCACACTGCCGCGCACGTCTACTCTAATTTAACAGAGATTAGGAGAGGAAACCCTTTTGTTGCTCTTGTTTCGACCCCCCTGCTTTGTGGTCGGTTTGATCTCCGTCCTTGGCCGTCAGCTGGTGGACAGAACTATTTTGGGTGGGTGCGAGGGGATTTTTTGGCTTGTTGATTGTACTGAGTCATTAGAATTGGCTCTATTTTCCAACTAAAGGAGGGAGTAGGGCTGCAGTGGGAGTAGAAGCATATTCCAGTACTAAAATGAGGGAAAAGATAGTATTTTATCCCCATGGAGTGATAGAAAAAAGGGGTAAATAAAAACAAATTTAACACTAATTTTACAAAAAAAAAAGAAGAGAAAATCAAACCACAAGAGAGGGTGTGTGAAGACTAGTTTATACTACACTACTCACAAAAAGAAGACACAAGGCAAGTGTCAAAGGTCATAATGTTCCTCATGTCCACAGCTTTAAAAAAGCATGTTGTTTTCCTTTCTCATTTTTTGCGACATTAATTGAGCACACTATCAAGACTGTAAACAAGAAATACATTTCTCCTCTTGACCGAATGTACCAAAGTTTCAAAGGCAAGTCCAACAAACTATTGTATTGACTACAGAACTGAGTGTATACAGATTCTCATTGCTTCCTT
The DNA here is from genome assembly GCA_027495735.1 of Lutjanus campechanus. Classification (NCBI taxonomy): domain Eukaryota; kingdom Metazoa; phylum Chordata; class Actinopteri; order Lutjaniformes; family Lutjanidae; genus Lutjanus; species Lutjanus campechanus. The sequence continues at coordinate 2,573 of JAJHUR010085582.1, forward strand.
TCCTTTTTCCTCTCTATATGGAGATGAAAAGATCTTTCATGTTGTTTCCTCTTGTTGCATTATTTATTGCCGTGTGGCGCTTTATTAGCTGGTTTCATCTCAGATTTTGCAGGCTGTTTTTGGGGAAGCCTTTGAAATGTGTTTCTGACTCCAAACAATCCTTTTCCCGCTTTCTCTCACTTGCTCTAGTCGCCTCGTCTCTCATGATAAAAAACCCCCTCGATTTTCAAAGTGAATCGAGCCACCCTCTGAAGCCCAAAATCCATTCAATACTGTCCTAAGGAAGGGAGATGTTGTTCTTGTGGCTGACATGAAAGGAGAACAGAGGATCCTCTTTGTCATTAGCCTTATTAGCATCATTAGCGCAGTATGGATGAACTTCAAATGATTGGCTTGGAGTTATTTGTGTTACCATAGAAGCAACATGAGTACTATTTTATGTTCTGTGTTGGAGATGTTGCATTACGAGTAAGGTGGGTGAAGAAAGCTGATGATTTGCAGATACAACCACTAGATGGTGGAGCTACTCCTGATTCAAAATGACACGGATTGGAAGTGGTGGAACTACTGGAAGATATTACAAATTTTGGGATATTTTAAACACATAAACATAACTTAAAACAGGTCTGTTCCATTACAGTATTAACAAATATCAGCAAGCTACACACACCACGTGAAATCTTTTAATGCATATTAAATATTTACCCATCACATATGGTAGGTGCCTTTCAGCAAAAGCTCAGGTATGTTCAGAGGGAAACAAAGAAAGAAGACAAAGCCAGAAGCGTCAAATTAGGCAGCGCAATAAAAATTATTTTACACACCTAAAATAATTTTAAAGGGCACAGCTAAACAATTATTAATGATTGTTGGGGTGGTACAGTACATCTCAATTGACAACCACATTATATTTAATAATGTCATGGATATCATTGGTTTGGTGCAGAGTTGGGTTGCATATTGGCAAGGAGCTAATGATATCATACATATCATGATACAGGGGTTATAATACAATATATTGTGATAGCTGAAGGTGATATACTAATATTGTTTTATATCTAATTGGACAATGTGATATTTTCTTTCACCTGTAGTGCAGAACACTTAAACAACCAAAAACCCCAGCAGTCTTCTCTGTTTCAGTTCAACCATTCAGCAACAAGATAGCACAGTAATGCATTACTTAGTATCTTGTTACTGTAAAATAATTACGCCATAATGAGTCGTGTAAGGCATTGCAATTGTCAAAACAGTAGTTACGTTACAATTATAAATCCAAGTAACACTGCATTACTGTGTTCGGAATGGGCTCTGAGTTAATCTGAGTCTGCATATTGGCATAAATCATCCCCCTGCCACCCACCCAAATGTATTATTTTCTCCAATTCAAAGACCTGCAGCTGCACCTCTGTCTATCTCTGTATATATAACTTTTTAATGATGTTGAGCAGTACAAGCTTTCAAGGTGATTTCTTTATTGTGTGTTCCACTGATGTCTGAGTGATTTCTTTAATTATTTACTTTAATGGTTAGAGAGGCTGCTTTCAGTTTCACTTCCATGTGTGCAGCAAGTATGTGGTGCGTTCAAGCAACAGAATCAAAAACTGTAGTTATAATCTTGTATAATCTCCAGAGGAAACAGAATTAAATAAAAAGTTTTGCTGGTGTGCTGCTGTCTTGTGTGTAAAGGTGCACACAACCTCTCTCTCTCTCTCTCTCTCTCTCTCTCTCTCTCGCTCTCTCTCTCTCCAAGGAGATGCAACCTCCTGCAACCCATCCGCTATTAATCAGAATGGTCATTTTCTGCCCATCCCACAGATTAACCGCAGTGTCCACACATCACTAACAGATGATTGATTTGCAAAAACGTTTGGACTTACGTTCAATTAAATACACTACAAACACAAGATATTTAAGGTTGGATCAGCAGTTCAACTTTGGACCAACTGGCTGTCAACTAAGTATGAAAGCAATATAGTTATATGACAGGTAATAAGCAAAGTAATATTATTACTTTTTAAAAGAGTAATAAGTAAAAAGTAACTTATTTCACCTTGCCTAACACTGTTGTTACCTATCTCCACTGTTTTGATAGCATAAAAAAGTAAACTTTTAACTCAGATTTTATGCATATGGTGGTGTGTTCTTTATACCATGAGAGTTTTCCTAAAAAATAACAATATATCACCTTGCCTACAACATAACAAAATATTACAATATATTGTATCATAACTCTGGAATTGTGATATGTATTATATTGACAGATCCAATGCACATCCCTGGTGTGCACCTTGTCCATCCTGAATTGTGCATATAAGACATTTCTAGAAAGGCTCCCTACCCTACATGCTCATGGTGCCCACTGGTGGTGAGTGCTATCGAGTAACATCAGTTAAAGGCAGCAGAGATATAAATATACATGTTTAAGCAAAGTTTCTTTATAAACCAAGATGAAAAGGGTTCCAGATGCAGACGTTATTGAAACCTAATGTAACTGTCAGTAGTGTGCCTAATGAATAAATGGATTAGACAGTTTTCTCTCATCAGGGAATGAATATATGCAGAGAAATATCTTACTGTAAATTACAATAAGGACAGACAAAACCTCCTTTGGCTGGTTAAGAGCTTAAAGCACCAGCATGGGTCTAGAATCAAAGCAACCATCACATTGGGTGAGAGATGAGATGAAGGTAGAAGAAAGAAAAGGGCGAGCAGATTTTTGGATAGCATGTGAGCAGTTGGCGGTGGGGGTTGAAACCTATGTAAACTTAATGGTTCGGCGTTTTATTTTTTTTCCGTCCTTCTTCTCAACGTGGCTCCTTGCATCTTTATCAGGAAGCTCCAACCACTCTGCAGTTGATGGTGGATAAGCCCAGCAGGCCTGATTTGGTTTGAACTCGTCTTTTATTCATCCCATCTCTCCCAGTACCCACACCTCCACAATGGCCCGGTTTCTCCTGGCAGGCCTTAATCTCTCTCCCTAATCGGCTGCAGACGTGAGGCTTTGCCATTCCCCACAGGGCTGTGCATGGGATATGGCCAAGTTTTCAGAGTGAGTGTGGAGGTACTCGGTGCAACAATGGCAGAAGCGTCGTCACTTTCAAGTTTACACTCTCAGAAATAAGGGTCTCAAAAGGGTTCTCGGTAGAGCCTCCTGAGTGGGTTATAGATGGAACCCTTTGAATATAAAAGGGTTGTCAGTAGAACCACTTGGAGAGTTCCAGATGAAACCTTTGGAATATACTATGGTTCTCAGTGGAACCCCCTGAGTTGGTTAAATCCTTGGAATATAAAAGGGTTCTTGATAGAACCCTCTGGTGGCTTGCAGATGAAACCCTTGAAATATAAAAGGGTTCTTGGTAGAACCCCATGGGTAGGCTCCAGATGAAACCTTTGGTATACAAAAGGGTTCTTGGTAGAACCCCCTAGGCTGGTTGCAGATTAAACCCAGGAATATATGAGGGTGTTTTTTTTTTTTTTTTTTAGCAACTTTAGAAATTTGGTTCTAGATAGTACCCCCAGAGGGTTCTGTGTATAACTGACCACAGAAGGGTCTAACAGTTATACACAGAACTCTCTATTAGAGGTAGAACCCCTAATAGAGAGTTCTGGATGAACCATCTGTTCAAGGTATAACCCTTTATGTTGGGTTCTGGGTAGAAGGGTTTAAAGTGGAACCTAAAAGGTTCTAGTAGGAACCAAAAAGGGTTCTTTTATGGGGACAAGCTGAAAAGCCCTTTATGGGTCTAGTTCTAAGAGTGATGAGAACCCAGTGAGGAACCTTGCCTTCAAGATTTTCCAGATCTGCTGAGATGAGTGGAGGGAGCACATCCTGCTGAGGAGATGCTGAGGTCACATCACACTTAAATGTCAACAGAATTAATGAACCCAGAGTAACCAGCTGATCCCTGCATTTGAGTGTACAGCATCAAACACACAACAGCTCTTTGATTCTCTGAGGGAGTCTTCCTAAAGGTCCCTATTGCAATCACAAGTCATAATAAACACACATAAACAGCCCTGTCTTTCATGTCAGCCTTATAAAAGAGGAATAAATAAGTACAGTCCACTTCCAGTGAGGGCCTCTGTGGAGAGGAAGCAGCTGGAGATGGCACTGGGCCCTGGTATTGTTTGCCAGCAGCTCCCTAATCGGACCATGGTGCCTTGCTGGCGTCTCCCAGAGAAGCGGGCAGGACACGTCACCCACATGAAAGAGACAGTTTTGAGTCTGAAAAGTGCTGCGATGGTCTCTGTGGGTCACTTTGTTGTCATGAGTTCTTTCCACACTGAACGCCTCTTCACGTCTTGGTCATTATTGTTCATGTCAGTGATTAATCTCGTCATGGAACTACAGGCGATCAAATTACCTTTGATAATTTCTTCAAAGTAACAGAGAACAAACAACACTTCTTGTTAAGTCAGGGTGGAAATTGTGCATGGCTCCAAGGTTTACTTTGGACTGTCGAAAATGTACTTTTCTGCCTTCATAACCTCTTGTATGGGACTTGCATTAGAGGATTTCTGGGCCTGAATATTGAACAATACGGTATTTTTCTCTCTCCCTTTCTCTGCTCTGAGTCGGTGTTTTCTTGCTAATTCCGTCTCTCCCTTAGATGTGGTTCAAACTATTTACAAATCCAACTTTTGGAATGAGTGTCCAACTCCCTTTCGTCTGGGATTAGATAGAAAGAGAGAGGGATGAGGGATGGGGAGAGAGGAAGAGACGGATCATAGCGCACACAGTGCTGCTGAGGACAAACTTGAAAGGATTAGGGGAAAAATACAAAATGTCTAGCAAGTAATAAAAGTCCATGTTATTTGTTGTTGGCTACAAAGTGAGATCAGTGGAGCTTCAAAGGACATCTGATTAGTGCTGTGAAGTCACCAGATATACTGTCAGGGAAAAAAATAGTGGCCAAAGAGCTGTATGGAATATTTACCGATACACAGAGCACGGCTTGGGTTCGCAGCCAGCTGGCAGCAGACACTGAGAAGTAGACAGAGAGTGTAGAAGAGGCCAGCAACGACGATACAGCCTAATAAAAGGGAGAGGTATGTTTTATGTCAAAGCATATACATGCTCAGAGGGGAATAAGATGCTCATTATTGCCGAGGAAGTGTATGAAGCGTATGGAGTTCATATTTTTCGTACGACTGTTTGGTCAAATGCTAAGTCTTTCACCTAATTACTGTCATCATTAATATGCAATATGTTTTGATAGAAAAAAAAAAATTTTTTTCCCTTTTCTCTTCCAGAGATTTCCGTGCACAGTCTTAGTTAAGAATCCTTAAAGGAATAATTCAGATTATTTAAAGTGATGTTGTATGAGGTACTTGTCAATAGTCAGTGTATTCCCCACATTAGATGTTGGTTGACATGCCCACAGTTTGGAGAAGTAGAGAGGAGTACCAGCAAGTGAGCTAAGCAAAGTACTGCTGTGGTCGGGGTCAGCAACAAAACATATTTTAGCCACCTAAAAGAAGAAAATCAATATCAATTTAAGTGTATGCTTTATTTGGAATATTTGCTGTCAGACAGCCTTTTCTTATGGGAATCCGCCATTATACATGCCAAATATCACTATCTTCAAAACCAACAGTCACATTTTATGACTGACTTTGGTGAGACTAACTCTTGGAAAGATCAAAATCAAACTAACTATCATTTAAGGCCAGAGTATGCTGTACAAAATACAACATCTGAAGGCAATAGTGTGTATCGTTGGTTCTCAGTGTTTTTCAGGCCTTGGACCCCTTAACTGAGAGACAGAGTATGAACCATCTACTACATACATTGCATATGTATTTTTGCTAAGTTAGCAGCAGTTGCTAACCAGTTTGCCATCATGGATAAGTGCTGCACAGTGATCGTAGGTTAGGTCATATGGTTCATGGGTAGCCTTGTGTTTTTTTTTTTAATTAACAGGCTGATTTATTTTTGCTTATATTCATTCGTGATAATGAAGAATTCATTGACTGATGGTCATGACAGTGATCTGGGGCCCTCCTTCAGTAACTCTGAGGAACCCCCAGGGATTGCAAACCTTCTGTTGAAAACCCAGGGTTTACACCTTGGAAGGTGGGATGAAAAGCCTACCATTGTGATGAATCAAAAAATCGAAAAAACACTCTTGGACAGCCTCTCCTGGAAGGTATTAGTGTTACACTTGGTTGTACAAATGAAAAGTGATGAAAGTAATTGTGTGAAGCATGAGATATTGAATGGGAAGTTCAAGTCCTGCCAACTATTTTAACTCTGTACATCTGGCCAACTGCTGCATTAAACAGCCATGGTTGCCGGATCGTACGTTTCTGAAATGTACAAAAATTGTTAAATGCAGACTCCCCCAATTCCAGCTTAGTAAAGGTGTGGTGGGTGGGGGTTTCAACAGTGCAACATTGCCCCGAGCAACGGAACTGGGAGCTGCCAAAGAATGCTTCAGTAAAGTCATAGTGGCATGCCACTATATTTTGGAGCCAATTTTCAACAAAATTTAATTTTTACCCTAAATATTCTGAATATTAACACTTCTAATGGCATTCCAGTATTGACAGGGGTCAGTTTCACTTAAGACATCCTGGTAAAATCCAAGTTATGTAATTTATTCTCTCCTATGCTATCAGGACTTGAGTAAAAACCATTAGCATGGCAGAAATGATCAGAGGCTAAAATGAACATTATTATTGTTTACATCTCAGCTGCTTAACTAGTTGGCTTATAGGATGGTAAATGCTCTATGCGATGTAACTCATCTTGTCCTCCACTATGCACTTGGTAAGAGGCTGGTTAAGTTGGGGTTGTTCAACCTGCACCCTCCTGCCAGCCTGTTATGTGAAGTTGTTCTTTACTGAAGTAGACAAATTGAGAAGCATTAGCAGACTGATGATGTGGCTGCTGTGCATACTAGCAGGCCTCGAATTGAGCACAAGCCGTCTATATGTGTGGCACGGCACGGCAACACATGCTGACCTTATGTTTAGGAGACTGTCTGTCTTCATTGCACATTGTAAGACCTTTTCACTCACACATGCAAGAGAATGAGAGAGACAGACAATGAGAGAGAAATCTTCATTTTCCTTTTCCATCTGCTTAAGATCTAGCCGGCATGCAGATGGATTCAGTAAACCAGAGACATGGCTGTGAGAAAAACAGCTTCTTTACAACCAAATCGCTTGTATGAGGCACATGAGCATCTGATTACCTGGTTTTCACCTAGACCCATATGGCAAAAAATATAGACTTAGAAGAATTCCCCATTCCCCCAAATAGTAAATGTTTATGTTATATATGTCATTTCTTTTATGTTTCATATCATGATTAACTCAACTTTAGCATTTTTATCATATAACATAATGATTAGAATTAAGTATGAATCAGGTAAACAACATGGGGCCTATATGACACTGATCTGCCAGGGGTGCAGGGGTCTGCCCTGTCCTGCCCCTTGCACCAGAAGTACATAGTGGAATATGCTGCACCCAAGCACCTTGATTAATTCACAGGCAAGTTTAAGCTGAGCATGCAATAAACCAATTAGAAAGTCAAGTCTCATCACCTTTTAGAAGCAGGTGTGCCAGGACCACTAGCAGCGGCAGCATGATGACAGATTTACCAGGAAAAACAAAGAGAAACGATTTTTGTGAGGAGGCAGATCTCCTGGTTTGAGAAGTGAAAGCGCGAGAGCGTGCAATATATGGAGATGGCAGGACGTCTCCAAAGCAGCTTCATGTGTTTATTTTACATGAACGCCTGCAAACAGTAATACAATACATGAACCGTAAAAGCCATGCAGATATGTATCTGGTTATGGCTTATACTGAAGCACCTCAAAATTATGTTACATTTTATAATTCATTATTATCTTCATTATTAGACAGCTCCACTGGCTGAAGCTCCTGAAGAAGGAGCCAGTGCGCAGGAGCGGGAAAGAAGAGACACTGGCTGCGAAGCTGCACCTCAACATGGCTGAACACCCCCCTGAGCCGGATTGAGGTGCAGCTTCAAAATAACATACAGGTTATCCTCCTAACATCATGCTCTGTAGTACACATACCATTTTCTCCCTGGGTAGGACTGGTCTTGTGGTCAGATGTAACGATATAAGATCAGAATTGTTCAATTCTCTTTTTTCTGGATCCCAATAAACACACAGACACAAACACTACAGCTGCTCCAGCTGTCATGTGAATGATCTGTTAAAGACGGTCTGACAGCTGTGATTCCATCTCGTGTGCACTTTGCAGGTCTGTTGAGATTTATTGGGCTTTAAAATTATAACATTAATTCCTGATTCCTTATTAGTGAGAACAATTTTACACACACACACACCTCATCCAAGCGCGCAACACAAACACACACACTTCAGTATTCAGCTTCCATATTTACACTTTATTGCTGATAGGAAATATGTTCAAAGGACGCTTTACTAATCCACGCTCCTGTGTGGGGAAAAGATTGAACATACATTAAGGTGTGCCTTAGCCAAACTCACTGGGTGCTACTGTATCTTGTGTAATTTCAAAAATGCCACATAGTATCACAAATGTAACCTGGGTGGCCTCAGTAACAACTGAGCTCCGTGACAGTGTTTGCACCATTTACTGTATGAGAACATGCCTATTTATTGTCAATGGAAAACTTTGTTGGCCTAGGGCAAAACTTCAAAATGTGCATAAGATTATGTTACATAAGATTATTTGCATCAAAGAGTTCACTTATATCTGATTTATTAACCATCTGAGTAACACAAAACAAATGTGTTTCACTGCTGTTGCGTTGAGACGAGCGCCACGCAGCACCATGTGAATACATTAGTCAACAACAGGAAGCTGATACTAATAGCTCCCAAGTTGTGGTTTGGAAGGACACATGTCGTGACAATTAACCAGGGGCTGGAGGAAGCAGGTTACTGGCAACACAATGCCCCAGGCTGGCCTGATATATGCCTGTCTGATAAACACTTTGGTCAAAGGAACACCAAGTGTCAGCCGGATATGCTTTTGAAGTCTGTTTGTATTGTTTTTTGCAGATAAAAGAGACAGGTGCCTTTGTTGTCAGAGGCTGCAGGAATGTGAGAAAAGAAGCTGCCATTTTGTGTCATTATATCCTCTTTCATATTGGTTCCCATTGAAAAGGGCACGTACAGTATTTACAGGAAAGGCAAAGCTCCATTACCTGCTAGTTTAATGTTACCTTGAGGTACGTAGTGGAGGTTAAAAAGACCGCTAGCCTTTGATGAAACAGAGCAACACTTAAGCCCCAGAAACCAAGGGTCTTTGATCACTTAACCCGATCTTCTTATATTTAATAGCAGGACCCAAGGAACAAGCATGGGAACGGGCTGCACCTCCTTTGATGATCTGAACTGGGTTCACATGTGCACCTCCAGCAGAGGACACGTCACAATGAAATAGTATAAATCACACAGCTAAGACAGGTCTGTGAAAAAATATGCAGTATTCCACTTCAGATGTTTCTCTTTTAACCATACATTTTCTCTTAGTGTAAAAAACTTCATGAACATTTTTATATTAGCAATTGATCGAATGAGTGTAATGTATAATGTGAAAGAGGTTGCGTGTAGTGACAAACCCTAAGAGAATTATTACTTGAAGTTCCCCTCCGGTCTTCAGAGCTTTTTAGCTAATTTTGGCTCATTGTTTTGGTTTTATTGCCTGCTGCTTTGCTTTTTTAATTCACTCTCACCGCTCTCAAGATGCTGCTTTTAGTGGGAAAGCTGTAACAATCCACTGTGCCAGCACCAAAGACAAAGTTACGGACAAAGTTTATAATTTAGTTAACTTTTTAGCTAAAGACCTGAATATACTGCCAAATGGACATGTACATGGACAACTGTGGACACTATGGACATGTAATTCTGTTCATACAATGTTCAGTAGGTTATTGCAGTTTAGTGGCCTTGAGGACAAGCTGCAGACAAGTTTGGCCTGTCCTAACAAACAGATATTAGCATAGAGCCTACGCCTCTAGGCTGCCCTCTGATGGCGAACTTTATGTCAAGCAAACCCTCATGGATGTAAAGTATACTGTTGGACTAATAAACTGGTCAAATAATAAAGTTTTAGGAACACAGTTTTAGAGGCTATAATTACGTTAAATTAAATTCTGATTAATCTAATTGAAATGAAGAAAATACTCTGCAACATAAATTCTCACTCTCACTGGAAAATGTCACATCCTTTTATCAGGACTCTTCCTTTAACATATTAGCTGTCACCAATATTAAAGTATCTTCCCCAAATCGAACCTGCAAAAGCAATGAGAATCTAATCATTTGATCCAAGACCGCAGTTTGTTGTGAGCACAGCAAAGTTCTTTGATTTCACAATGAAATGCTGTGGAGGTGCTCAGTGAAACGGCCCATCACATTCATACAGTATTTTACAAATATCTATCATTAAATCATTTCTGTGAATAATGGCTCAAAAGTGGACTGTCTCTTCAGGCGTATGCCAAGATTGCCAGATGGCCAGTCTGGCTCTGGCTGCAGCTCTGCATTTTTTCTCCTAATATATGTTACATCTGATTCACTGACACTGACCTACATGGCAGTGGGAGGAATGGCGGATAGAGAAACCTTTTTTTCTTCGTCCAAAACAGAGAAAAAACAATCTGTGGCCAAGTTTAATGATGATGACAGTTTGTCTTTTATTTGAGAAGAAAAAAACAACCCGCTGTTTTAAGTGGCCTTTGATGTAACTCTTTCTGACTTGTACCATTAAATTTAACACCAAGTACAACTTGGCATAAAACTCCTTTCTTTTTCTCTCTTTTTCCTGTTAGCGCTGTGCTGTGTTCAGTTTGATAAACTTCCATCAAAGGGCATATGCCGATCCATCATACATCTTATATAATCTATGCTGCTCGTCATTACTGTAATTTACTTCTACTGGAGAGATCAGCTCCTACTCGCAGTCTTTATTATTCCATTGGAGTTAAATGGACTCCTAAGTGTCATGGATGGCTGTTTGGGTGGGTACTAAAGATGAAAAGGTTTGCCTTGAGCAAAGAGAGGCAGACAGAGTCAGAGAGGGAGGCTGATCTCTGTATGAAACAGGCTTTGCCTTCTCACAGTTTTTGTTTCTTCTTCTTTTACCACAGAGCTGACTTCTAACGGCTGCAGTTGCACAACCAGCACTGTATTTTCATCTCATTCTTCACACTACGTGTCATACGTGTACCGAAGCTTCAACCCACATATCAGTTTCCAGAAGCCAAAGTACTTGGCCTTTCCTGTAAGATATACTGTACGCTCACTGCCAGTGTTGTTTTTATAGCAGGCTCATGCTTTTAATGAGGACTATCTTTACGAACTGTCTGATTAAAAAGTTTTCATCTTCAAACAGGAAACATTAAATTTCGACCAATCCAATGGAAATTTAAAGTCAATGTGTTTTATACAAAAAAATAGATCAAATATGTGGGTTGCTTGTAGTGAAAATCCCACAGTTTTCACTAGAGATGTTCCAATACAGCTTTTTCCTTCCCGATACCTGAGCTGTAAGAATCGACAATAAAGAGTACTAATCTGCTACCAATATATATATTATTATTTTTTAACAGCTGTAACTATTAACCCTGTGTGGCTTTGACATTATTGCTATCATTGTTTTATGGCTTGGCTCAGGTTAAACCCTTTGTAAAAGATGAACAAATACATGCAGAGACTGAAAGAGAAAGAGAACAAGGCTTCACCATCCTGGTGGGAAGAATATAACGTATGGGATGCTGCTGGGAAGCCGGGTCCTATCTGGGGGTTAATAAATTACGTAGTGTCAGATCAGTGCATCCCTCATTTCAGGCAGTATCTGAGGCATTTTTCAACACTGATATTGTTATTGGAACAACACAAGCTTTCCCTTCAGCTTTACTTAACTTTTTACCCTCTTTCAGCACATTGTTCACTTCTCATAATGCTTTTTTCAACCATATGCAGGCAGCTGTTTGTAGCAAATAAGCCACAAACTGTAGTTGGACTAAATTAGCAACTAGCTAGTTAACTCAATGGACCATTTAACAGCTAAGTAGCTAGTTAATGGAAACCAAAACAGAGTTAAAAGGAGAGTGAAAACTACATGGCAGGAAACACAAATGAATTGTAATGTTGCTCTGTATCTGCTGGATGTGTGAACTGCAACTGTTCGCTGACTCAGTATCATGCCAAAGCATGAAACAGCCTTGGCTGTCCACCGTGACAGTATTGCGTTTTGCCTCTCCAGGTTACATTCTTATTCCACGGTCAAGTTAGCACATATGCATCTGGCTAGACTTTAAAAATAAATCTTGCTGAGAAACATTTAAGGTGATAGTCACAGTTTGGCTAGGTGTAGGTACCAGAACTGCTTGGTCAGGTTTAGGAAAACATGGTGGTTTGGGTTAAGAGAACTACATCTGACCATTTGTCTCACACAGGGATCCTTCTTATGTGGACTTTCTTACTCTTTATACTAAGCTCATCATTTGCCCCTGCCATTATTTCCCCCTGTTGGTACCGCACCTTCATACATGCGTGTACACGTCTGTGAGGGAAAACACTGACTGGGTATCCTCTAGTGGATCGGCAGGTCTGTTGGCCTGAATATCAGAATGCTGACCAA
>JAJHUR010085583.1:0-23072 GCA_027495735.1 Lutjanus campechanus
ACTAATCATCTTGATAACTAAATTGACAATACAGTATTTTGAACATAAAAACACAAGCTTTTATGTTTCCTAATATACTGTAATGCTGCGTGTCATTATCGGTCCTCCTGTTTTCCGAATCGTTGGGTGTTCAGTCCATCTGTCGACTGGATAACCCTTTGCCCTCATCAGGCTGCGTGTTATGAGAGCGTAGTGAAAGAATGGCGCATATACCACAAATGTCATGCCCTCTCCACGAGGAATAACAATGGAAGGTGGACTTTGTTAAGGGCAACAAGCAGGGGAAATACCACGCTATAAATACGTAAGAAGTGCTGTGTCTGAGTCTGTGAAAGGTCGGTGCTGAGTGACTGTGGCGGTGCTGGATTTAAGACGCTGTAGAGGGGTGTAGACTGTAAGCAGAGGGAAGAAATGAGTGCTGTTTATTCTGGGTCAGTGGCCCATACACCATGCACTCATACACCTCACTCTACTTAAAGTGATATACTGCAAGGGCTTATACTTTTCTCTCTCTCTAACACATACTCATACACAGTGTTGAGCAAACTCAATACCACGTTTCCTGAGTCCAGCCAAATGTTTTCTAATCTCTGCAGAGTTACGGTACATTACACATGTTATGGCTGCGGCAGACTAACCCTCTGCTGAACTACAAAGAAACTCGACATAGGTGAGGCTGAAGTCAGAAGGGGGCCCTGAACTCTCTTAAGTGTTCCCACATGTGCTGTATTTAACTCTGTGCATGTGCCAACTATTGTTCATGAATGTGCGTCTACGTTTTACAGCGCAATTAATTTTTAATTCTTAGGAATTTAGTCGACCCACATGGATGCATTCATGACATCATTCGTACATTCGTATTTTGTCAGTGTATGTGGTTGTCTGAGTGCATGTGTGAGTCACAGACAAGGCCTGAGGACAAAACAGCTACCAGCAGAGATATGTTGTCTCAAAAACCGTCTGGTGTGGTTTCTCCTTTGAAAAATCCAATTATTCCGAAGCAAACCTGTGATTCATCCCTTCCAACTTCAGACACTTGGTGGAGTAGAGTGTCACAGGCTAGATCCCCAAATGCATTCATCATTTCTATAAGCAACTGTAATCAATATTTTGTGTAAGCAATGATCACTTCCTGTGCTATACATATAGTGGATTATGTGTAATGTCATTGTGACAAACCCACATAGATTTATAACCTGACTCTGCAGTTCTCTGCAGTTCTCCCCAGCTCTACAGAGCTTTTTAGTCTTTCCGTTGTTTGTTTTGGTTACTGTTTTGGATCATGTTATTGCAAAACCTTTTATTGCTTTTATTCATGTGTAATTTCAAGCCATTTAGTCTGTTTTGACTTATGTAGAGACGGTGTGTAATTTTCCGTGCTGATATCATAAAAAAAAAAAAGTCAGGTGTTATAGTATAAAAAGCAACAAAGTCCATATATGGAGGAGGTTAGGGTGGATGGATGGGTCAAACCATCAGCCATCCAGTGGACTTTCACCGAGGAGACTGCAGTTTGTGTCCTGTGTAAAACCAAAAGTCAGTGTTGACTTATTCTAACTTTAGTCTATAAGTTTATTGACATAACATATATAAACAGGACTTTCCCAAAAACAATGTATACCCTCACTTACATCTACAGAGACCCCACTCTTTGCCTGTACCTTGTTGTTTTCTCGTTATTTTGCTCTGCTCGGGATGCTTTACCAATCCAAAACCTTGACATCCTGGTAAAGAGATTCAACAATCAACAATCTCACTGGTGCGTTCACAAACAGCAACCGACAGATCTGTTTTTTCCAAAACCTAACCAAGTTGTTTTTGTTCCTAAACCTAACCAAACAGTGACAGTTTCACAACGTTAACCCCGATGAAGATCACCTTGACAGCAAAGCTCACCTGACTATTGTTACCAGGTCCAAAACTCATAAAATGTGCCCGACTGAACAGCGTTAAAGAACATGCAAAAATGAGTCCTTAAATGCAGCGTGCCATTTATTTGCAGCCTCAAAAGAACACTTTGCCACAAAATTAGCAACTAGCTGGTTGCAGTTTTGGTAATGATTCTTATTATAAATTTTTACTCATCAATCTTTTAGTCCTTGATCTGCAGATGTGGCAACAACATAAATGAATGTTCATTACATTCAGGCCTTTGCTAATTTAATGCTGATTAAGCCTATCACCTCCAGGTATCTGTATTTTGCAGTATACTGGCGTTTTTAAATCTGGCTGTCAGTCCTGGTAATGTCAACCACTGAATGGTTTGTCAGAGCTGAAGGGCACAAAGCAACTGTAGTAACAGAGTAACAGCATGGCAGAGCTTATGGCGGAAAACTGGAGGCACAAGTCATAAGTGTGTTTCGACAGTGTGATTATTATCATTTACCAGGAGGGAGAGACAAAATTTCTGAACTGCAGGTTCAAAGCCAAGATTTAAGCTCAGTATCACACCCAGTTATTTGGACATAAAAACCTGAAATTACTTATTGTTGCTGCAAGATCTATTGAAAGTCTGGGTATTATCAGCATTTTTACTTTCTAATAAGCAATTTAGATAGTATAATTCAACTGGTGACCTTTTTGATTGCTTGTGAGCTTGTCCCTGGCTTTTGTTTGCAAAACTCTGTCTAGCAGAAAAGTCATAGCAACAATGCTGAAATGATGATGATCAAAACTATGAAAATCAGACCCAGATTGTAAAAACAGAAGAGTTTTACTTTCTGTCTCATGGAAACAATAGATGGATCCAGGGTTGACGACGCACTATTGTCTGTGATTCAGTATGACTTGAAGTACTTGAAAACTTTAATTCCATGTGTCCTTGCTCTATGAAACAACCCAGTGCAGCACACGCCTCAATACAAACTCCTGCCTCCACTTCAATAATAAATGGAGCTTTGCCAAGGACTTGTCTCCATTCATTTAATGCAGGAAAACTCAAACTGCATGTTTCTTGAGGTCCTGTTTGTGTACGGATAAATAATGAATGAGCTGCGTGGATGTGAAGGTTACACTTTTGGAAATAAAAGCGCTAACTAGAACCATAAAGGGTTCTTCAGCTTATCTGAGAGTCCTTTGATATTCCAGAACCCACCCAGGGGGGTTTACTGAGAACCTTTTTATATTCTAAGAGTTTTATCAAGAACACAATCAGGGAGTTCTACCAAGAACCCTTTTATACTTCATGTTTTCTGCCAAGAGCCCTATATATACTCCAGGGTTTTTTAACCCACTTCAGGAGTTCTACCAAGAAGTCTTTATATTCCACAGGCTTTATCTAGAACCATTCAAGCCGTGTAACACTTGTCTCACTCTGTCACTGCCCACATCATCATCATAGAGCTTAAAACATCTGTTGACCGCTGAAAATCAGCTCTAATGGGGAGCTTCTATCAGAAAAATGTGTTGTGTGGTTGTCTTATTCCATGTGTTTGGACATCTGCCGTCCATGTTGCCATAATTGCACTGTAATATATTTCATTATGTAAGCAAGTCTGGGCCTATTTTCTGACATACGGTACGTCCGCTTGTTAAGCTAGTAAATGGCTAATAATGAGAGCTGAAGGCCGGCCATGATATCACAGCGAGAAGAACAGCGGCCAACACCAACACAGCAGAAGTGCCTCACCTTCCCTCCTTCAGTATTCCTGCTTTAAGAGCCAGCCTGGCATTTTAATGCTGGCCTTTTATTGCTTTTCCTCCTGTTGGTCTGTCTTTCTGCCCAATTGTATGTGTGTGTCTCTCTCTCTAACTCATATCGTAGCAAAGGTCTAGTGAAACCCATCCCCGTTGCCATAGCACCAGCTGGACAACAAGTGTACACAGTGGTGAAGATTAAGACGTGCAGGATGGAGCTGGCAGGGACCAGGCGAAGGGCTCTGCTGTGGCTAATGATGCTGTATGAGAGTGCCAGGGCATTCCTTACCGCTTTTCCATGAAAGCACAGAAGGACTTCAAGAGGAATTGGAAGCAGCAGATAGAAAGAGAAAAGGAAGAGCGATGGGAAAGGCATGGAAAAAGAGCAATGGTTATATACAGTGTGTCCGATGGATACAGCTGGCAGCTGCTGCTTTAGTCAGAACATCTGGAGTTAGCGGCCTCATTAGATGAAAGATAAGTGCTGGATGAGTTTCTCTATACAAGTTATAATAAATACAGTGTCTCTAGAGGCTTCATGTGTCACATGCTGGAGGAAAGACCAGAAAGTGACAAGGAGAACCTGGGATGAGCAGATTATTGTTAATCTAATACTGATGTCTGAAATCTGTAACACAAACTACACACTGACAGTACTGAGTAAACACTAAATTCATTCTTGTGTGTGTTGCCCTGTTGGATGCCCCTATTGTAGATACAGTAGTACACAATAAATACCCTAATGTCCAAGATAATGTTATAAAGTGCTGCCCTTCCAATGGAGAAAACATGATAAAGTGGTCTCTAAGGTGCCCTGCCAGTGGATATAAGGTCATTAAGTGCCCATAGAGTATCCTTCAATTGGACAAAATGTGACAGCTGGTAAATGACATATTCACGCACAAAATGATTATTTTCACCTCTTCATCACATTGAATCACATGTTCAAAGTTTAATGTCAAAATGTGTCAAGGTTTCCACCTTGTTTGGTTATGTTGTATTTAGTCTGCTTTTAGCATAATTTCCCTTTTACTTAAATAAAATAAAAAAAATTTCATGTGTTTTCTCCCCTGCCTTGTCCAGCCTTGATTGAAAATCAAATTAATCACATTGGTAAGTTGAAGTCCTTGTGGTAATTTGTTTCGGTTTCGTTTGTGTTTTTGCCACTTCCTGTGACAGTTGGGGGCTCGTTAGCTAGTACTTAAGCATTCAGCGCCTGGAACTGGAACTGAATTGTGCACACGAGAAAAGACAGAAGCTGGTGACCTTAAAAAGGGAAATTGAAAAAGGAGAGCTTGAGAGAGAGATTCAGATCCTCCTTACACTTTCACCTTCACCAACTGGATTTTTTTTCAGGAAGTGGACTTGAATGCCAAATTTCCCAAAGTTACTAAAATGATCAGATGGAGGACCTTGTTAGGTTGGATCATAGGCTCATATTAATAGATTCATATTCTCATAACATTAAGTATGATTTCATTTGTGTATAATCACCAGAAAATAAGAATCACTGTGTTTTTGTCACCTTAGAATAAGCCGTTCATGTATATAGAGGGAGCAGGTCCTCTTCCACAGAGTCCACCATGTTTCTACAATATCCCAGAAAGGATAAACTAAACATTGTCTCTAAATACAGCCTTCTGCATTTTTCACAGGTTTCACAGCCACTATACAGTAGGTTCTCCTACTTGCTTGGAAGGGGAGGGTGAGACGAGCTAGACACTAAATTCTGCACACTGGTCCTTTGAGTTAACTTACTTTAGCAACAAGTAAAGCTGTCTCTCCATCAGGAAACTCCATAAAGGACATCAGTATTGTACTCCCTGTCAGTCTCAGAGGCTGTGTTCGTCCTGATTGTCATGCACACTGGGAGGCTGCTGAGCCCGGTTCTGTTGCCCACTAATGGCAGCTAACAGTTATGGTTAGCTACTTTAGCAGCAAGTGAGCTAAAGCCATCTGTCCATCAGGACAGCTCTGTAATTAAATCACAGCGAGCTGAAGCTGAGCAGCTGGAGGACATCACAGGGGAAACCAGAAATTATTTTCTCCATAAAATATGATCCAGTTTCACCCAAATCAGTGAATCAAGTTATAAAGCAGTGCTTTTGTACAGTGAGGACTGTTCCCCTGAAACACTGCAGTTCCAATAAACAGATGTACTGTTTTTCCATGCCCTGCTGCGTCTTAAGTTCGAAAGCATTTAACTGGAAGTAAATTTCGTAATGACACTTTACAGCACAGGATGAGTCATCAGCAGTTCTTAATCATTTTCCAGAAAAAGATAAAATACCAGTAAGATTACCGGATAATATCTTCAAAACAACATTTTTTTGTAGTTGTTGGGTCATATACTGGCATCTGTGGTAGAAAAACACACTGAGTTTGACTTCATGGGAAACTTTAAGACAAACACAAGCACACTTAATGTGAGAGTGACCATAACCTTTATACAAAATGAAGAGCTGATTCCCAGTTATTCTTGTAACATTTACCCCAATCGCATCTGAAAAAGTGTGTGTGGAGGCAGTTTCAAACAATCCGATTTTGAAGCATGCTGATGCCATCACAGAAACCATGTTCCACACTGTCAGTACACCGTCTGACAAAAATGTACCACTCCTAATCTTATTTTCTGTGTATCTAGCAGTATTAAATGTCATCTGAAATAACATCAACTGTTTGAACAGTGAAACTCAGAAAGTGGCTTAAAAGGTGAGTCCTTGGCTTGTTGAAGTGAGTTTATCATTTAACGATGCTTATCTGTGGACATTTTATGTGGAAGGGCTGGTTCTGACTTGTTGACCTGCCAAAACAAATAAAAAACAGCTTCTTCAGTGCAGGGCAGTGTGTCGTTTTATAACGCCAGCTGGCAGTCAGGACCATGTCTGTGTATACATACAGTAACTGACTGGCTCCAAATTAGGAGATTGTGATTTATAGCCATGCAAACTATTCTTATCAAATATTTTGCATTCTTTGTTGCTAAACTTTCCTTTTCCAACACACCACAAATTGTCTGCGACACAATAGGCCCAAATGAAAAATCCGGGCATTGAAAGTGAGCTGTAATTTCGTGGCTGATTTCAGGTGACCACACTCTTTCCTCTGGACAGACACGGCCAGCAGTAGCAGCAGCGGTTTTCCTGTAAGTACAATGCAGCAATCCTGCAACACACAGCCACTACTATCATTGTTCTGGTCGTCTAGCCTGTGGTCAGATAATGCAGATGGGGTCAGGTCAGTCAGAAAATCTCCACACGATGGAAATAGCTTGACCACCACACGGATAGCCCACACACTCTGTCACTCTTATCAGATTGGAAACGTTCAACCTTTCCACCTCGTGTGCCTCTAACAATGTGCTGAGGTTACCGAAGGAAAAATCCACCTCACCTAGCAGCTGCACTTAAAACAAAGAGCTTAGGCAGCAACTTGTGGTATAAGTTGAGCCATAACGGCAATGCATTTTAATGAGGCTGGGCCACGGAGGCTGTCCTGGAAATAGACGCAGTGTGGTCCATTTCCCCTGCAGATTTTTAGGACAGGGCCGGCGTGCATGAAAATGGGCTGCTGTGGAGAAAATGGGCTTTTATGTAGAACACATTATGCCAGAATATATAGTCCTGAATGGATGGCTGTGGACTGCTCTGCCTACTCCCACTCAGAATTTAATCTTAGCACACTGAAAGCACATTTAAGGAAACCTTCCTTTGCTAATCTATTATGGCTGAGAGCTGGTCTGCTCTGCTGCCTGAAAGAGACATATGAATGTTGCAAATGCAATGTAATATACTGTTAGCTTTGAATTCCCCATCTTCCAGCCTCGGATTTCTTAGTCTTGCATTTTAAAAAAAGAACGTCATGAATACTCTTTCTTGTTCAACAAGCAAAATTTCAACACCCATCTGAAACATTTAAAGCACTAAAAGTTCTGATCTTTAAAGGCAAGTGACAAAGTGAAAACAGCTTGAGAGAGCAGCTTTTACAAAGAAAAGACCAGCTCTGTTATCCAAGTCAACAAAGGCCAACACATCACTGACAGTGTTGGTACTGTGCATGAAGCAGCTGATTATGCTGTAAGGCCCATTTTTTTACAATGTGGTAAACACTGTCTTTCTCTCCTCCGTGTTCCTCACTCACAGATGTGACCAGATGCAGCACTAAACAAGGAAGATGGGATGTTCGGACCAGGTAAGTCTGGTTAATTTCTAATTCTGTCAAAAACTGTATTTTGTTGAGTCGTGTACTTAGAATTGCATTATCCCAGATATTTCCAATAATGTTCAAACCCCGAGAAATCTGTTATTTATTGAAGGTGACAGTGCATTTCCTACTAGCCACTACTTGTCATAACTTCCAGGAAAACACTGGATATGTCAGAGAGTGTGGAGGAAAGTTGGCTGACTAAATGTAACATGAAAAAGGTTAATACATTACCTTGTCCATGAACATGAGTCAGAAAAATTTTCATCTGCAATTGGCAGCTCCTCGTAATCTGAGAGAGAACCACAGATCACATCCCCAGTCATATTGTGCACATATTAACAATATAGTATGCCCCCCAAAATTACAATTAACAATTTCTTTGTATTTTATATTCAAATCCAATCATGTTAATTTTCTGTAAAATAAAATACAATGCATGCTTACGTAAGCTACAACCAACCAAATTCAACCAATAATATCATGACATCCACTCATAAGCATTGGTTTCTCTTCCAAGATGTTCACGTTCTTCATCATCAAAAAACTGTCTTTACAGGCCTGCTGGCTAGAATTTATTTACATTAGGGAAAGTATTATCTGTGAGAGCAGATTATGTGTGGGGCGTTCTACAGAGGACTGCTTCAGCAGCTAGCTAACATTAGCTATATGGCACATACAATGGGCTGAGGACCAAACTTAATGACTCTGTTCACTGATTTGGGTAAAACTGAATCATATTTTATGGAGAAAATTCTGTCTGGCTTTCCCTCCAATGTCCTCCAGCAGCTCTACTTCCACAGCTTTTAGCTGAACTGAACAGGGCTCAGCAGCCTCCCAGTGAAGACGGTCGGACCAGGACTGAATACAGCTTCTGAGACTGACAGAGAATACAGTACCAGGGTCATTTACCATGTTTCCTGATTGAAAGATAGCTTTACTTGTTACTAAAGTAGCTAAACGCTACTTGCTGTTAACTTGGTTAGCCATGCAGCAAAGTATGACTCAGCCCCGACATGCCAAACCTGGTGAGAAAAACACCTTTGTTCTGTATTCCCTGTTCCGAACCTGTCAGTCTGGGAGGCGGTGTGTTTAGTCCCAGTCTTCTTGTGTTCACTGGGAGCTTCCAGTCTGGGGAGAGTCAGCCTGGTTAATGGACCGCTATAGCTGCGTGGCTGGTGGGGTGTAGCATTAATGCTCAGTCAGTGGAATTGGCTAATGCTGCCTGTTTTTACAAGTAACATGAAAATGTGGAGAAACGAATAGCACTCTGCTTTCAGCTTCATGTTGACTTCAAATGTTGTTTTGACTTAGAACAACTTAATCACTTGGATAAATTTTCAGGGAGAGAAACATCCCATCAGATTGGACCTCATGATGAAATTCCAGCAATAGATAAATAAAAACTCTAGAGTATAACAATTGCACTGGAGCGGCAGATCTGAGCACTAAAGTCTGACTTCCCGAAATATCTAAATCATCCCTGTGTCAGGAGAGGTGGTGGGAGCGCTCTGTAAGGAAATTCCTCGCAGCAAGAAAGCTGGCAGTCGCTCTGTTTGGATTAGCACACTGGGATCTGGCAAAGAAAAAGAGGTGGTTGGCTCCAGCAGCCAGAATGAACTTCATTAGATCTGATGAGTAAATGTGAAATTGATGCCTTTGTCCAAATGGAAAAATCATTTTATCTGGAAGCAGTATATTCCACAGACACAGACATCAGTATTCAGGCTTGACATCTGTAAATCTGTGCAGCTTGTACTCAGTGGAGGATATTTCATGATATTCCATCAGCAGCCTGTTCTTAGCCTCATTAGTTGCACTATATGCAACTACAATACAGTGGATGTTCTGAATAGAGCCCACAATAGCTGTAATAGAGGAGGGCTGTAATTTTCTTGTCATTTGCATGCTGTGTTGATGCACAGGCTACGAGGGAACGTACAGAGATTCAATCTCACTCTATGTCATGCACAGTTTGTTTAAAAGGAAGAAATTGCGAGCAGGTTTTCCACGATCAAAGTCATCCACAAGAGCCTCAATTTCCATGGAGTGGCTGAAAATAAATGCATGTTCACAGTCACGGTAAATTTACAAACGAGCGAGGGAAAATGACTGCTCCGGCCTCGGAAAAGCTTATGGAATGAGGCGTTAAATTAAATCCATTTGGAGTATTGACGTCACAGCTATGCATTTCAACTGCATCTTAACATATCTGACATATTTCTCGCCAGGCCAAGATAATGAACATGTTGGCTGAGCACATAGTTAATGTAAGTGATACTAAACACATTTGGACAAGTGTTTAAAAATATCATGCATTAACACTGGAATATAAAGGATTTCAGTAGCCTAACACTTTTAACTACATAAAAACAATTATTTTCAATGAGGCTTGAGGAGAATTACATAATTCAGATACAAAAAAGGTAATTATATTCCAGTGATATAAAGATGTAATCAGATTACAGATACATTTAGTAAAAAAATTAGATTATTTGCCGGATTACAATTTTATAATACATTTTAGGGTAAAGAATGATAATGCACAGCGCACACACAGTTCACAAGTCTCAAAACATCATTTTGATCTCAATGAAATCAGCTAATCTTACAGTCAGTTCATCATCATGGCCTCTTGTGGAAATTTCAACAGTATTTTGTCTTTAAATCAACAACACAGTAAATTGCAAGTTCTGCCTTCAGCTGTGAAAATAATGTCATCATCCATGGCCAAAAAGCCAAAGTATCATGATCGCCCCCTGGTGAATGGCTGAAGTACAGGTCGTAAATCCTGCTTCCCCAATTTTAATAGATAGGACATGGACCAAACTAAAACATCAAAGTACATGTCAAATAAATTTTTCTGTAATTTTAGGCAGTTCTTATTACATTGATGTTTTTGCAAATGTTATTTTTTCTGATCAGTTTGGTTTTAATTTGTTATTCATGATCTAAAAAGGTTTCATGTCTTGGTTGACAGCTGAGCTCTGCTCGCGATCAAGTCCACCAGCTGTATGGGCGCGTATGACACATTTCATGTATGGAGACTCAAAAGCTCCAATGCTGATCACTACTGCCCAGACTCTGGCTCCAAATGATGTCACCAATGCAAGATGGCAGCATTGACTTCAGTTTTGTACAGTGGGATGGAGTGGGAAGTGGAGACGTGTCGTCCATCTTTATTTATGTCAGTGGATCAGACCTTTACAACAGCAAACTGACCCAACCCTATTTCTAAGTTAATGTTAGTGTTAGTGTTGCACACTGTTGGCGTCGTAAGCCAGCTGAGCAAGGCACTCTGGAGCAGGCATAAACATCATGTGGATTCTTACAGAGAAACCGTCCTGAGTCTTTTACATAGAAATCAGTTTACAGGCAACCAAGAAAGTCGGGGAAGGTCTCACATTATAAGTTGCATTACGATCTGTTCATGCACTGATGATACAAACTGATTAATACATGTACATTTTTTTACATAGTGCCTTTAAAAAGTCCTTATGCTTAAAATCACATTATAGTTAAAAAAGCAGTTTGATAAATGTTCTTATTTTGCTTTTTGATAGAAGTGGGAGTTAAAGTGGTTACCAGAATTTCCTCATTGCATCCATACTATAACTTGATCTTTAAAAAAAAGTCTTCTTCTCTAAATTCTCCCATTTCAATCAATCTCTCTGACTCCCACACATATATAAACACAGAGTATATGGTTGGATATTGTCTGGCATCGTTTACCACGTGGCCATGGTTCAGCTCCTTGTCCTTATCAGTGTTGGGTCGTGGTGGTATTTCCTGTCTGGAACAAGAGCAGAAGGTGGCACAGGATGAGTGCTGCTTCCTGTGTTGGCACACCCAACATGTACCCACTGGCCCCTACCCACTCTGCACTGCAGTCAGAGGAAGTGTTATGGGGGGGCTTGTGAAGTTGCCCCCAATATACAGCTCATGTTCCCAGCTAATAGCTCACACATCTGTTTGCCTGAGATCAAAGATCGCTGCGTGATGCTGACTGGTGGTTCGCTGAGAGCAGTTCATTTGCAATTCATTTGATCTTTTAGCGGGTTAATGGGTTGTTTTAAAGGTGTTTGTGCGTGCTGGACAATATGCAGTGGAGTGACAAAAAAAAAGTGGGGAGGGTTCTGAGCCCTGAGGTGGACTCGAAGGCAAAGTGGTGTTGGAAAAGGGTACTTAAACTCAGTATGGCCTCAGGCTGCCTCAGTTATTACTGTATGATTTATGTGCATTTTTAAGAAGAGTCAATACTTTCTGCTGATATTTTATCAAATGAACATCCTTAAATCTTTTAAAAAATTCCATTTTATAAGCTGGTAATGCAAAAAAAAAAATACTCAAAGAGCATCTGAGATGTTTGATCACAGGAAGCTGAAACTTTACTTAAATCTATATCTTATGACACAGCTCTAATCATCAGATTTAGATTAAAGTGGGAGCAGACAACTTTTCAACTCGCCCCCTAGTGTTTCCAAGAGGCATTATTGTTTGTGCTGCTGTTGCAAAGACAACATCTGTACACAACACCGGAGCACCTTCTGTTTCCTTTGAGCTCAGCTCTGTAGAGAAATGATCAAACACAGCGTTGGAAATAAGAGAGACAAAAGAAGCATGTCCACTGATGAGGTACTTTGAAAGCTATTGTAATGATGTGCATTGCATACAAATAACAGCTTGAGTAGCTATTGCTTTGCACACATAAGTAACATCAGGATGGGGGGGTAAAGTTAGAAGTAGTCTGACATATCCAGACCTATCTCTACAGCACTGTGTCAGCACCGGGGAAATGGCTTCAAACATTATCATTCTGCTACGGGGAGAGAACTACTCTGGCTTGTTTGTATCTCTCTAAACCAATCACATTTGTCTTGGGCAGCTCAAAGCTCAGGATGCAACGGCTGTGCTCCTGCAAAAAAAGTGTCAGGGGAACTTGTTTTGGTGGAACAGCCGAGAGGCAAGCCCTGGCATTAAAATGGTTAAACCCCCGCAAAAGAAAAGGTAGCAGCTTGCTTGTTTACATTCACACTGGTAGGTACAGGTGCTAACTTGCTATTTTCAGTATGTAGGTTGCTGGTTTGGAGGATGTTGTTGTTTCCCCTGGTGACAGGGATGCCACAGTGTACATCCAGTGAGACAGAGCAACTTAGAGGAAAACAATGGGAGAAAAAGCACACATTTGTTCAGTAATTTAGTCTATAATGGAGGCATTATTTTCCCAAGAAAAGTCATGCCCGGTGGCAGAATGAAAGTGAGGCTTATAGGGAACCAGTCTAAACATGGATGGTGTCATTAATCTATACATTTACTGCGCGTTAAAGCAAAACAGTTGTTTATTTCCACTTCAAAGGCATACTTTGGGTTATTTGAAGTGAGGCTGTATGAGGTATTTATCAATTTTCAGCAAGACATTATTACCTACAGTATATGGCATATCATATGTTAGGAGAAACAAAGAAGAGTACAAGCATAGACACTAAGTAATGAACTGCTGTGGACAGGATCAGTAACAAAATGTATTTTAGCCACTTAAAAAAGGTCTGCCTAAAAAAAAATAAAAGTAAGTGTATGCTATATTTAGAATATTTTCCCTGCTTTACTTTGCTGTCAGGCAGCCTTTTCTGGTGACAAACTGTGAACTGCTGGTCTTCTGCTGCCTTGATCTGTTCAAATTCACACAATAACACAAAAGAACTAACAAGGCAGCGATAGACTGACCATTGTTGTGTTCTGAGACGTAAAGTTACTGATTTCACCTGTGGAGTTTGGTTGGTTTGGAGACAGCAACATTTGGCTCATGTAACAGCCATTTCCCATCAGAAAAGGCTGTCTGAAGGCAAGAGAAAGCGGTGAAAATATTTTAAATATTGCGTACACTTAAACATATATATATATATATATATATATATAGATTTTTTTAGATGTGCATTTTTAAAGCTTTGTTGCTAACCCTGTCTACAGAATTACATTGCTTAAGCTGGGGCCCCTCTCTGTTTCTCCAAACTGGGAACTATCCCCTTTAAGAGAAAAATATTAAAAAGCATTTATAAATCATTAAAAATAGCAATCAATGTAATTAGCTGTATGTAAGTAATCAAAATGCATTGTGTCCATGCTTTCAGAGGGGAAAATTTGGCTGGACAATATTTGATTTTAAATAAAAAGTTAGACAAGCAAACCAATCCACTGGTCCAACGCTACTTAGATCTTTTAAATGTTTTAATATTCTCCAATCAAATGCCCACTTCTTTGTGTATCAATCTCTCAAGAGTCTCTGTGGATCGAGGGGGCTCTTTGTGTGACATTAATACATTGTTGGGTACGATTTTTACTGTGGAGACCTTGTTTGGCCGGAGTGTTGTTTCATCCCGATCTCTGCACAGCCGTTCCCATGGGAAGTCCACAGAAGAATCTTTGGTCTCATCAGGGGGAATCTGCAGATGTTTGTAAATACGCATGCGGCTGCTGAGACCAGGGAGGACTTGCCCTTCAAACGTTCTGATGCTGAATGTTTATCAGAAGTGGGTTTCTTGGGAAACCATGATCACTGGGCTCGCTCTCTGAACGTATTTGGAGTGCGGCCTCTTGCGTGTCATTGAGAATTGGGTTTTCTTTGCATACGCCCATCCCCTTCATCACCAAGCTGCATCCCACAATGAGCCAACTGTAAATCAGTGGATTCTGTTTGTGTATTACAACCTTCAGAGGACCACTGATATTTTCACTTCTAAAGCTTGATGTCGGCAGCCTTTGCACATATAAATTAGAGGGCCACTGCTAAAGTCTGAAATTCAAAAGCATTGATTTTATATGCACATGTTGTCTTATACATAAACCACTCTTGCGGACAAAGTGGGAAAAGTATGGGGCTTTTTCTCTTCTTTTAACTTAGCAGTAAAAATGTAAGTGTTACTAATAACATTAAGCTAATATAAGGAGTTTTTCACTAGTTGTGGAACAGTCACAATTTAATACTGACGCCTCTATGACCTACTGTACATAAGCAAACAAGACCATCAGAGAGAAGATCAGCTATTTCTGTACAGTTATTCTTAGTGCCACGGGGTCAGATTCTGAGATTAAATAAGCCTGTGTTTACTTTTTCCCAGGCAAAGTTACAGTGACCACTACATTAGCCAGTTAAACGGAGGGAGATTTTTATTTAGATAATTTTATTTGAAGTCGTATTTTGTGGTTATGGTTGAGGAAACGGCATCATTTTTGTCCACAGTGGCCTCCAAAATCAACACAACATGAAAGTTCCTTGTGGTAGCTTTAACAACAATTAAGTAGTGGGCTGTAAAACCAAAACAATAAAAGATTATTGGTGGGTTTGTTACTACAAGTGATACATTTCATAATACACAGTCCTTTTACTGTTCATATAAAAGTATTGATGAAGAGCAGCTTAAAGTTAATGTATAAATAACTCCCTATGCTATGTCATATGCTAGAGGGTTGTTTGAACACCAAAAAAGTGATTTTTACATATTCGTTGATTTCTGTGAAATAAATAAATAAATAACTATAGCTGTCAAATTATAGTATAACATTTTCCCCCAAATGTAGTTTAAAAACATAAGCACTGCATAAAATTCTAATATTAATTGAGTAGGCCTCACTGGACAAAACTGGACTTTAGCATTACTGTAGTGGTTATTTAGTCACTTTCTGCTGCTGGTTATTACTTTTATTATGACTGTTAACAGGTCTGGAAAGATTGTGCAGTCTTATTATAATTCACATGGTTTTTATTAATGCCGGGATTACATGCAATGCATGTTTCCTTTTTATGCATGAAATTCTTTGATACACTGCATTTACTCCCTCACAACACAAGACGCTTTGATCGGGTTTGTGTGTAACTGTATCCCCGGCCGCACTACGTATTCATGCTGAAACATTTTATTGGAGGCAGGGCAACTAAATCTTCCCCCCTCTTTGCTTAAATAGTCAGTTCCCTGTAATCTCGGTTTGGTGAATGGCATGACCATCATCTCCAGCATGATCCCCCTTGGAGCAATTAGATACTTTAGATGCATCTGTGGTTAAAAACCACTGAAATGGTTGATGTGCGGCATTACGCTCTGAGGAAAGAGATGGTTTTCAAGCATTATCAGAAGAAGGAAGATGTGGGTGTTTTTTTTCTTCTACTCCATCTGTTTTTGCTGGCTAGTTTTTGTTTTCTGTTTCTATTTCTGTTTCCTTTCCTCTTTTTGCTGCTTTGTGATCTTTTAAATTTAGCATGAGGGGCTGGATTCAGGTTTACAGTGTATGGCAACTAATAGCACAGACTTAATAAGATTTTTCAATCAGCCCTGCAGAATACCTGAATAATGTTTGTTTTTTTAGCAGGAGTTTAGGTTTTGTGAGATGCCCTATACAGATTGGTCAATGTGCAGGGCTTACTGGTAAGAGTATCTGATCTTATGCCTGTCACTCACATCTCCACACATAAACCAAAAAACAGGATGTTCCCTGTCACACAGAGATGGGAGTCACATGCTATAGTGTTTGCTCACATGTTTGCTTCCCTTTGCAATGTGTTCTCTTTATAAAAACAGATTTTGGCACTGTTTTGGACACCAATCAATGTTCTGTCAGAGAACAATAGGACTAAAAGTGTCCTGATACCAAAGGTTGTAACCTTTGGCACTTTAAAGATAAACTTTCCCTTCCTTCACTGTGTCTGAGTAATGCTTGGGGACAAAGCCTGTTCTCAGCAGTAGGAGAAGACAGAGAGAGGCTGTTGTTGTCAGAATGGGCCATTTGGACTTCCTTGGGTTTACCAATGGCACCAAGAAAACTGTGCCAATTCATTGTGTGAGAGTGTGGGAGTTATTGTGCAGCACTCTGCATCTGTACCACTAAGAGTGTTGTTATGTGTGTTTGTATGAGTGTGTACAAAGACCCACATGCTAGCCATGTTGAGTCAGATTTCCTCAATGTTTAGTCAGAATTTGTGGCAAAGTGCATGCAGAGGACTTGAAAGCGAGTTATGGACATGGAGTTTGTGTTTAAAATTATTAAATGTCGAATTTCAGTTTTGAGATTAGTGCTGATGATAACAGGGACTACGCAATGTTCAGACGACTGGTTATTCCGAAAACACAATGGTCTAAAACTGTCCCATTGCATGGAAAATCCATTTCTCTGACAGACTGTTATTCTGATAACACTGCTTCAAAGGCCCACTGTTCCAAAAATACACACCCTGCAGTTTTTTGAGCTTATTATCAATGTCAAGTTACCTATGAAACTTCAGAGGCCTTCCCAAGACACAGCAGAGTATAGCAGGGCTACATTTTTGCACCAAGCCTCTCGAGAATCTTCTTCTTTTTCCTGCTGTTTTTTGCATTCGACTCATATTCTGAAGGTGTCTACCTACACACCAACTTTGCCCTCCTGCAGTCAAAAACTAAAGTGACTATCTGAGGGATTTCTTGCTGAGAGTCAATCCCAGAAAAAACACAACCGACTGTATTCCCTGTCCGCCTCCAAGGCCGTGTTCATCCCGGTGATCAATTACTGTATGTTCACTCGGAGGCTGCTGGGCCCGATTCTGTTGCCTGCAAATGGCAGCTAATAGTTCTGGTTAGCTACTTTCTGTCCATCTCAAAGTATGATTCTGTTTCACCCAAATCAGTGAATAAAGTTAAAGTTAAAGTTCTGCTTTTTTACAGTGAGGCTCAGCGCCCAGAAACACTCCAATCTGCTCATTCCGGTAAACAGATGTATTTGTCTTCCATGCTCTGCTGTGTCATAAGCGAGAAAGTGTTTGATTGGACCCAGAGTGCAGGATGAGTGCTCAGCTGTTTCAAAATATTTCTCAGAAAAAGACAAATGCAGAAATACCATTACCATTGCTTTTAAAAATACCCAAGAAAATCTGCAAAAACAACTTTGCTGTCATTATTGGGCCAGATACTGGCATATGAGTGACATACAGATCAATATATCTGATAAAAAAAACACTTAAAAGTAGATTTTGACTTCATGGGAAATATAACCATATGTTAAAAGAGATTTTCTGGTAGCATCTCATATAGCCGCTAAAGGGTACCTTGTGCACCTGTATAAGGCAGCGAGGGGCAGTGACAAAATGTTGGTATATAACAAGCTGGGATGAGAACTGGTTGGGCAAACTCGAGTCAGCTAATAGGACCATTAGCTGCTCGCTAAGTAAGCTGACTAGCTAATGGCAGCTACAGCAACTTTAATTTACCTTTGACTTTCTGCCCCCATGTTTTTATGATGACTGCGAATTCATCTTAAATCCTTAGAAGACACTTGAAAGCTGTATTGTAGGCGTACTGTATGTTGTGCAATGCTGCGCTGTGAGGGATGGTGTGAACTCTCTGGGGGTGAAAAAGGTATCTGAAGAATTAAAGAGATATATCTTGAGGCACATTCACCTGACAGATTGACATCCAAAATAAGCACTGTAAGTGAGAAAAAAAAATCCTCCACAATCTGACACATTTTTTTCATATTCCAGTTGCGTAGGCAGGTCCCTTAATCATGTGCGCTGCGACTGAAGAAGGCGGTGACTTAAAATTACCTGATTGTTTGGTGCCACTATTCTCACAAGCAATTTGCAAGTTGTATTACATTTCTCTCCGCTGTGCACATACACATGTGGGAGCTTGTGAGGCTCAAGAGCCGTGTTTAAAGATGTTTTTTTGGCATGAGCTGTATTTGTGCATTTTATCCTGTAACAAAGTCTTGATTGAAAGTGGTTTACAAAGACAGACGGAGTGAAGTGGCTTGCTGGCAGAGAGTGCAGTGATCCGGCAGCTTGCTTGTTTTCAAAGCCAGTGGACCAAAGATATCATCAGGAAAGATCTCATCAGAGGATCTGTTCAAATAACTGTTGAAAGCACCTATTAGGATCCAAATTATATTTAAAAGTCCAAAGTGACCTGAGGAAGCAGATTTCTTCTGTTGTTCTGATGACAGTGGCTGAAGTCCGGTGTCAGTGGGCAGTGATAGAGTACCACGTATGCTAAAGAGAGGATAGAGTCAGACCATTATTCATTTATTTTGGGTTTTTTATCTCATTCTGCAGCATCCCAATAGTGTTCATTGTGTATTCAAATTTTGTTGGAATTACATATATATGTGTGAATGAATGCTATTTTCCCAAGTCCTACAAGTATCATTTTCCACACGACCTTTGCATTATGACGTTGTTAATTATAAACTCCCTGGAATTTAGACAGGGAGGATAACAGTGGTGTAACCTACATCTGCGCTTTTTGCTAACGACAGAGTGGGAATTTCCATTTGAAAAACCCAGAAAAGAATACAGATACTCAAGAGGTACATTATGACAACCTCCTCCAGTGTCACCATGTTTGTTGTTGTCAGAAACATTTGACACTTCTTCTTCTTTGGGGTAACTTTTGGCCCTGATTCCCCTCTAGTGGATGTATTGCTTAAGATCAAATCAATTTCCTATAAAATTCTCTATTTTCTACTTTTCCCTTTTTTTGGGATTTAGCATCCATAGCTAGTCTAGGGAGACATGACTAGCCACTGGCAAAAATTAAAGGAAAAGGTACTGTTGTCATTTTAAATCTACAACAATGATAAATGAAAATGAAAATGTTGAATTAAGAACCGTGATTGATTTTCCCGTTTTTGTTAAAGCCATAGTGAGACACCAGAGAGGGGCAAAAGAGCTGCATGTGGCTTCAGAGCCACAGGTTGCAGACTCGTGCACTATAGCAACAATTATCTTGAAGAAAAACAAGATAAATCCAGGGTTAAGGTTTTTTTTTGTTTTGTTTTGTTTTGTTTTGTTTTTTTAAACCTGCTAACTTGGGTGAGTGGGTTGGAAATCTACTTGCCCAAAGTCAATATTTACTTGCCCTTATATAGATTGTTTTATTAGTGGTTATAAAATAACAATATCTACAATTTCCTCATTTTAGAGGCTGAGAACAGGATTTTTTGCCACTTTGCATGGACATTTGCTCGAATGATTAAGGTGATTCACCAGATTTACTAACCTGACTGACATATTGCTGAGCCCTGTAAAGCTGTCAATATTTTGTGACATTTGTTTAGGTTTTCACACTAAAGCTCAGAACTTTTGATTTGAGTTTTACAGTCACCTGTAAAAAAAAAAAGAAAAGAAAAAAAGTGAAATACCTTGTGTAATTTGCTGCCATGTATAATTTTAGGTACCAAGAAGATGGTTTGCAATGCATAAACTGAAAAAACTAAATCTCGTACAGTGGGAAGTCTGTAGTCTATGCACGTTGAAACTACAACAATAATCTTGCTAATCAGAACAACTTGACAGAAAATGTGTAATAGGAACAATCAAACCTGGTTAACTTATTGTCTGGGGAAAATTAACTCAGAGCTGAACTTTTGCAGGACTTTCTATCATTCTAACAGTAAGCGTCATAAATTCACTGTTTCTAACAGCAATTCAGCATCTTTCTAACTTTGCAATACTTGCCGTGCCTCAGCTTAGTGACTGACTGATGATTCAATATCCCAGTGCGCCCTCTCTTTTTGTGGCATAGCTCCAGTTGGCACTCAGTGCGGGGGAGAGATCTTATAAGAAATGTGCATAAGATAGGTCTATATGCATATAATCCGGTGTGTGGGAGAGACACTGCACTTGTGTTACCACTTTTTTTCCCTACAGAGACGCAGAGAAAGGTGCAAAGAGACTGACACCTCCGAACACCTTTGTAATGTGCTGCAGCGCGCCACTTGTTTGCCATCGGTGTTATCTCGAGGCGTGCGTCCAGAGATTTGTCATCAGGTTGTTCTGTTTACCTTTCCCCTCGACCAGAGCAGTTTACAGGAACGCCGAGCACCTGCTATTGAGCATAATACCACTCAGGATGTTTGCCTGCCGCTTGTTTATCTGTGTTTGTGCGATGAGGTGGAAAAAAACTGTTCAAAGGCAGGGGGAACACTGAGAAACTTGTGCAGGAGGAAAGCTAAAAGTAACAGTGAACACTGCACTAAAAAAGATCATGTTTGAATAAGCCTTTTCTGGGCACACAGAGTGTTGTGTGTTTCCTGTTGAAATGAAGCAGATAAAGTAAAGTCATAAAAGAGTCTGTTTGGGTGTTTGTGGTCAGTGAGCAGGATGTTGTGACCCTCTGGGAGCCCACATGTGCTGAGGTCAGTGGGGAATGGCCGTTTTGGGCTCACAGCGCTGTCGGATCTCCACCTTGTGGCTTGGACCCCATCTCGCAGTGCTGAACGGCTGCCTGGCACACAGGCTTGAACAAACACACACCCAAACCGCCCACACCCACCACCCAGAGCCAAAAAGTAAAATAGGGTCAGTGAAATCCCTCCTAAACAAAATCCCTCCTAAACATTTAGACCAGTGGGTTTCAAAGTCTGACACTGTGACACCCCTCTCAGACAAAACTGAAAGAGCCTGTATTTGTTTGCATTTTAGTGCCATTTGAAGTATGCTGAATTAGCTATTATCAATTCCTGTTTAAAGCATCCCCATGGATACGTACAGACAACTTTCACTGGATTACTTAAATCCTAGAGACAATTTAAAGTGACAGTTCATCCCAAAATCAAAAATACATATTTTCCCCTGACCTGTAGTGCTGTTTATTGATCTAGATTTTGTTTGTGTGAGTTGCAGACCTTTGGAGATGTCTGTCTTCTCTCCAATACAATGCAGCAAAATGATGCTCTTGTGACATTTGTGGCACTCAAAGCACCAAAAAATACATTTGAAAAATTCCAAATCAGTGTCTCTTTTAAGAAATCATGACCCAGTTACTCAAGATCATTGACAGACCTTGTGAGTAGTTTCATGTAGGAACTACAAACTACAAACATACTCAAATTTAATACAGATCCTTCATGACCCACATAGCAAACAGGTCAGTCAACAAGAAGATTGGCTATTTCTATACACTCAAAAATAGATATTCCAGAAGGTTTTTTTCCTGAAGGGCTGAGGACCTACCCAGGACCATTTGCCTCTGAAGAACCCTTTATTTTTTAACAGAAGTCTAGCTATTAGATGTAACCAGCTAACTGATGATTGATGTAGGTTAGGTAGCTAGTTAGCAAGTGTTTTGCTAAGATTATCTAACTGACGATGTGACTATAACACAGTAGGCTTATATGTCACTTTTACAGGTCCCCCAGCAATGTCTTTTAACCGTATTCAAAATTTTCTTTTTTCTTTTTCTTTTCAGAGATGGGCCAAGCACATGGCTTATTTAAGTACAGGAAACAGAAAAGGAGACTGAGGTTGTGTCAGGTACCAAGCTTGCTCATTTGCTATTGGAGCATAGAGACACAAGGGGCGGGACTTAGGAAGAGTCAATTGTAATTGTAACATAGATTATCAAAATGATGGCTGCACACTTAATTATTGTTTACAATAAAAAAATATGGTGGGTGTGTTCTTGTTAGCAGGTGCAAAGGTAGAACCCCAGGAGAGCTGAAACCATTACACCATAAAAGGGCTCTTTGTAGGGCTGCAGCTGATTTTCATAGTTGTTTGTTTTAAAATGTCAGAAAATGGCAAGAAATGTCAATAAGTGTTTCCTAAAACCTAAGCTGGCATCTTCAAATGTCTTGTTTTGCTCACAACCCAAACATATTCAGTTTACTGTCACAGGGGAGTAAAGACACCAAAAGATATTCATGTTTAAGCTGCCTTCTAGGTAGAACTTTCAGAAAAGGTTCCTAGTAGAACATTCATAAAAGGTTCTACCAGGGACCAAAAAGTATTCTCCTATGGGGACAAGCCAAAGAACTACGTTAGCCATTTAAAAGGAAGCAGGAGATTTTTTCTGTTGAAATTTTTAATTTTGACATTATATTTTGTGGTTATGGTACTGGAAACACTGCTGCTTTTGTCTGCAGGGGCCTCCAAAACCAAAACTAAAACTGCAACACAAAAGTTCTTTGTAGTCGCTTTAACTTGCATATCGTGTATAACAGAAATATCTTAGGGTTGCTAACAGAGCACGTGAGGAAAACTGTGTCAGCTGCTTCTGTGTCTGTCTCTTTAAAAATGACAGACAGTGTGTGATACTTTAAATTAAGACCCATGGAAAACATGAACTCAATAAATAGTTCCATCAAATGAAATTGCATAGGGTGAATAGGGTACTCTTGACTGGGGTCTCGCAGGAACCATTACAGTGTTTTTTTTTTTTTTTTACAAAGCATTAATTAAAACAAAGGGAAAACAATGAAGTAATCAGGAA
>JAJHUR010085585.1:0-19231 GCA_027495735.1 Lutjanus campechanus
GAGAATAACAGCTACTAATGCACTGACCCTTTAACCTGTGTTCCTGCATAGACCATTGAGAGAGCAGGACGATGCCCCCGGACAGATGAGCGCCGGATGGAACAAACCTCCATACAGCTGAGGAAAAAGCTCTTCTGTCAGTGGAGGAGCATGACTACACATAAGAGAGCTCACTTTTTTTTTTTTCTAGCTGAGTGAATCATTTTCCATTTCCTCTGGGAGCTGGTCATTCTGGTGAGTGTGCAGTGTGGAGTTCACTGAATCAAGATAAATTAGTTTTAATAAAAAATATGGAGTTAGTGCAATCGCAGGTGCTAAAAACATGCTATAATTGGTGGAAAAGCAATTCATTTGATTGACATGAATGCTAGGTATGTTCTTTCCGTCTCCTCTCGTCAGGCTGTTGGTGGATTAGTCCTGAGGCAGGAGCTGTACTCCCTCTGACCTGTTAACACCGCAGAAGGTCAATGCACCACTGGTGGCAATGGCAACACTTATGTATTGTTGCTCGACACTCTCCCTGGGGCAGGTAGGCGTGAAGAAAGCAGTCGGTATGATATATAGGCTCTCCTGGTTCTGCTGACAACTCTGGATGTTTGTCCTATAATACAGTATATTCTGTTTCTACAGTTAGTCCCGCGAGGCAGCGTGTCGAGCATTTATTACAGCCTTTTCTCTGGAGTCTGGATCTACTGTGTGGATTTAAAGCTGCCATGGACAAAATTATCTTTGTCAAATCCCCAATATTTGGATTTCTACAACGAAACAGAGGTGGGAAGTAACTAAGTACAAATACTTAGTTATTGTACTTAAGTAGATTTTTTTGTTTTTCTGAGAACTTTACTTTTACTCCCTACATGTTAACAAAAATATTTGTACTTACTCCTTAACAGTTTCAAAACAGGCTTGTTACTTTAGTGTCAAAGCAGTCTACTGTAAAGGACACAACAAGACAAAACTGACATAAAAGACGTAACAAGACAAAAAATGCTGAAAAATATGTTGAAAAGATTAAAAAGACATGAAAGTCAAGAATTATGTAAAAGACAACAAGACAAAAAAAAAGAAAGACGTTAAAGACAAAACTGACATAAAAGTCATAACAAGACAAAAAAGTATGTAAAGACGTAACAAGTCAAAAAACCTGAAAAAAATGTGGATGTAACAAGACAAAAATGTCATTAAATATGTAAAAACACAAACAAGACTAGATGAAACAGACAGAAGGAGACTCGACCGCAGAGAAAAGGTGAAGTTCAGATGTCTTTGCAGAGAAACAGCTGGTAGAAACGTCAACTTGTTACTTTTTAAACTTTTTTTTACTTTGAGTACATTTCAGAGTCTGTACTGCTTCACTTTTACTCAAGTAAAGAAGTTGAATCTGTACTTTTTTAAAACCATTTTTTTAAAACAAGTATCTTTATTTCTTCCCGAGTAAAGAATGTGTGTACTTTTGCCACTTCTGTCACAAAAGCACTTTATAATCAATAAAACCCATTCACACAACAAACAGACATTTTGACAGTAAAAGAAAAATTAAAGTGAGAGACAGCTCAAATGAACCAGCAAATGTCATGTCTTTTCCAGACAGGCAGAAGATTCCAGCAGATGGTGTCCTTATATTCTGCATGTGCACAGTCACCGTGACTTCCTTCTCGCTCAGCGGTTTCCATCCGGAACAAAACTCGCCTGATTCTAACGTCAGGAAACAAAATGTGCAGCATTTCACATTCATCAGTGACAACGGCGGTTTGGGGGCAAGGTCAGTCCGGAGCCAATTTAATCCAATCAAATCAATTCAGAGCTTTCTGCCATGCAAAACATTTTGTTCTTTTTTCTGAAGACACATTGAGAGAGTGTGCTCAATTTTTGTTAGACAGTTTTAATTTGTAATTTGAACCGAATGAATGAATTTCCATTTATTCTCATTTAACCTCAGCCCTGTTTAAAGACCTAGTAATTATGGCAATTTACTTTCTTGAATGTAACAGGTTGCAAAAAGGCCAAACAGACAAGAAAACCCTTTCAGATAGCTTCATTAGTTGCATATTATTGAATAGCTGTCCTTCATACTTTGTTAAATTTTCTTGAACAGCCACCACTTGTGTTAACTTGATTGATTTAGAATATAAAAGAACATTTTGACTGGACAATATCTAATCCAACGTCACATCATCGCTCCTGCAAAAACCGCAAATACCATGTCAGTAATTTTAGCTGCTCACAATGTGAGAGGAAGGTCAGAGTATGCTTGAAATAAACTAGCAAGCATAAGAGGTTGTTCAACCACATTTAAAAGGGCGGATGTAATTCAAAATGTGACTCAGACCTGTTTAGAAGTTTGCAGTGTAACTTTTGGGACCACATTGACCCTGGTTAGATGGTGAAATTTACATATTTTGAAACCTGGCTATCATGCAGGTCTAGGTATAATTAAAATAATGCAATAAAATGTGTGTTGGGTGCATGGCCTCACTGATTACTGTATATTATTCACTGATTTCTAGTTTGGTCTGAGCACCATCTTAGCATAGACATGCGGCACTGAATTTGATTTGGTTTGAAAAATGATAAAGGCAGCTGCAGTAGAGTCTTTCTGGGGACTGGTTCTTACACAAGCACACAACTTTATAACTTCATCCACTGATTTTGGTGAAGCTGGACAATATTTTATGGAGAAAATATTTGCAGTTTCATTTCAAGTTTCCTGATGAACAAAGGTTTACTTGGCTCTCATGCAAGAACATTTTCATTCACTGATTTCTTTTTTTTTTCAAAGAGAAAAAAATAAAGAACTTAAAGAGTTTGGAGTTTGACGTCCTGCTTTCAGAGATCCATAAAGGAAAATCTGTCATTTTAACACCGTCAGCAGTGGAATTAAAGGACCTGCAAAGAAACGGGAAAAGCGAATGCTGTGATGCTGTGGTGTTACCGGAGGGACGGACTGTCACTGAAATAAAGACATGTCAGAAGAAGACATGTCTCAATATGAAAAAAAAAAACTGACTTGCCACAGCAAGGGGCGATCGATGATTGCAGCAAGAAGAGAGGGTTAAGGGGATGTTTTATTTATGGAGAAAGAGGACAGAATAAGTGAGGATGTTCAGAGACTTCACAAACCTGCATGTGCAGATATGCGGCCAATACACCTGACAGCAGGTAAT
Organism: Lutjanus campechanus; assembly: GCA_027495735.1. Lineage (NCBI taxonomy): Eukaryota > Metazoa > Chordata > Actinopteri > Lutjaniformes > Lutjanidae > Lutjanus > Lutjanus campechanus. Next base: position 3,165 of record JAJHUR010085585.1, read on the forward strand.
AATAGATCATTGAATGAATTATTAGAGGCTTTATATGTAAATTTACAATTATATTATAAATTGTAATGTAGTCAAACAGAATAATGTTGAAATAATTATAAAGTGTAAACTCAAAATGTCAAACTAATGGAATATACGGTGTTGAGTGAAAAAATTGTGTTCATATCTGAAAGAAAATTCAGAATACAAGAAAACTGGTGAATGTGACAAGTTCTCTTAAATCACTCGTAACCACCACTTAAGAGCAAATCTGTTCTTATGAGCTGTTCTTGCATGAGGCCCAATGTTTTTAGCGGTTAGCAACTTAAGCCACTAACTGCTAGTTAGTTCCATGCAGCTGAGTCTGCCCAGGCTGAGCAGTAGCAGTTAGCTACATTAGCAACAAGTAAACATACCTGTCCAACAGAGCAGACACCTGAGCTGCAGCAGAACATCGGAGATATAATAAAAATATATGTAAACTCCTTCACAGCACCAACATGATCCTGAGCAGAGCAGCTGAATGAAGACAGTCTGAGTGGGTGACTGTACTGAGCCTAAATATGACCATATAAAGAAACTCACAACAGTTTGATATTGGCCTGTTGTCAAAAGTAGAAAAAAACAGTTGGAAACTAAGCATTCAGAGCAGACTGAAACCTGAGCGTTTTACTCACAGGGATTACTTTTACATATGTTTACATGATTATTTGAAACTCTGGCCAACATGAACATCCAACATTGTAACATTTTATATCTGACAGAGAATAAGGAAATGTTTATACCTGTTCCAAATGGTCAAACCTGAAAAGTGGTAAAATGGTGACAGTTTACATCAGAAGTAAAATATGTTTGTGTCTATTTTGCACTATTTATGTTTATGTCACACAAGTACCATAAAGATATGAGATGTCCAGGGCTCAGTTCTTCTGGAAACTGGAGAAATGTGTTGAAATAGAGAAGAAAGTGTTGAGGGAGAGAACCTGAAAGGAAGCAGGTGCAGGTGAAGAAAACTGAGTGCAATTAAAAGGAAAAACAGCTGACAGGGTTTATTTAGTTTCACCGTGCTCTGTCAGGGTTTTTCTTGCTACGGTAGGTGCCCGGTCTCCTGGGTTTGGGGGCAGCCTTGTTTCTGGGTGAGGTACGGCGATGGAGGAAAGCAGATGGAGGATTATAGCTGGCCTAATTGCCTCTGCCCTGCTAACATACCCCCATCTGCCGAAAGGGGATCCTTGAGGCTTTCTCCTCCTCAGCAGAAGCCAGCGCTCTCCAGTGCTGCCATTGTCTGGATATGACTGATGCGCCCGTCTCTGACCTTAACCTCTTACAGCCAGAATCTCTTGATTTCAATCCATAGATTTGTTTCCCGGGGCAGAATAATTCATCGTGATATCATAACAGAGCAGAAGACATACAAAGTCAATATAACTCTTTAATATTTAATATTAATTCTGCTGCTGTGCAGTAAGGCACGTTATATAAGGTAGATTAAGACACTGAATTCTTTGGGTGTTGCAGTGTTTTTCTTCTTCTTCTATCTTCTCCTTGTGTTTACTGGCTGCCTGGGCTGCAGAGCTGAGACATTCAGAGTGACAGCAGATCCCCTCTGCCATGACTGTCAAAACACATCAACATACTAAGTCACTGTTGCTGATGGCATTCGTGGCTTAACCTGCAGAGTTGTCATTGACACTACAGCATGGTTCAAATCCTGTGCTTTATATATTCATAAAGAAATTCAACATTTCTGTAAATATACTCATCGGCTTTCATCCCAAGAGTTAGATGACATTGATACCGCTCTCATGCCTGAAGGATAAATAGTACTTTGTATCAAATTATGCAAAAACTACACATAATATGCCCTTTATTAGACAGTAAACAAACACATCATTAGCCTTATTAGAGACCACACATCCAACTGTACACTTCTAAGACGTAAATGAGACAAAAACTAGAAATTATGTCTTCACAAATTATCCTCTAAGACAGTCTAATACGGGTGTAATACCATCTAATCAAGAACATAGTGTAGTTTTTTTTTACAAACTACTTCTTGTTATTTGTCTTATTAGTGTATTGTAAAGTGCAACTGGGTAAATAACTACAGCCAGCAGACGGTTAGCTTAGCTTAGCATAGAAACTGGAAACAAGGGGGAAACATCTAGCCTGGTTCTGTCCAAAGGTAACAAAATCCTCCTACCAGCACCCCTAAAGATGCAGTCACTTCCTGGAGTCTCTGCTGGTTGTCTGGCATCTTCGTACGTCATGTTAAAGTTCAGTCAGCCCACTCACATAGACTAGATCATTATTAATAAATAGAACATGTACAGTATTAATCTTTGGTGTCTAGGCACTGACCTTGTTGCTTCATTGATGTATATATGTGTGTGATATATCTAATATAAATGAATATAATAAAAGCTTTGCTGGCGGGGGAAATGTTCTCTGTGTTCACCTTAAAACTCAGTTTAAGAAAAGTACTAAAGGTGCACAGAGACATCTTTTTCTGTTTCTGTATGTGTTCAACCAACAAAACTGTCTGTCTCTGTATTCGGACAAAGACCAGAAGTGGGCGTGGTTTACACCAGGAGTCCTACAAAGCATCAGAATGATTAATATTGGCAAAAATTAATTATGAAATATAATTCTACATCCCCATACTGTGCTTTTCATCTGTCTCTCTTTGTATGTTTTTTATACTAAATTAAGTTTTCCCATAGCTGGGAGATACTGAAAAATCATCCGGTTGAAGGGAATAAACTTGTTGCATTAAATCAGTGATTGATTAAGGTCTGCAGAGGTAATCATGGAGCTAACTTTTTTCCCGAGTAATAATGAACAACTTAGGATAGAAGAACTGATCTGTTTACATCACATTATTTGTGCTTTCTCGAATAATGTATTTGGATTCTGGTGCATCCCTAGTACATACAAGTATGATCACAAAATAAGGGGATGATGAGAAAGACACCTTGTGCCAAGTAGTTTTTCTTGTCAAAAGAATAATAATTGCACATAAATTAGATCCTGCAAGAATGGGTGTAATTTGTAATGATGTAATTGGATTTTTTTTTATGTGGAAAAAGCTAAAATTATTCATTCATAAATGATGAAAAACCACAAGTGAGGTTAGCTTGAGTTGATGAGGTGATCTCATTTAGCTTCAGAGGGAGCACCACCTGAACCTTGCCAGCGCCGAGCTCTCTAATGTGAGCAGCAGTCTGTCCATGCTGGCCCAAGGCTCTGTCTTATGAGTGTATACATGCATGTGTGTATGTGACAGTGACACTTAGAAAGCTTTCATCAGTAAAGCCTGTCTGGTGAACAAATCTAGGGCTTTCCTCCTCCCTGAGCCTTTTGGGTTTCAGTCTCTCTCCCCTTCTCCCTCTGTCTGTGTGTGTGTGTGTGTGTGTGTGCGTGCTCATATCAGGGAAAACTATTATCAAAAAACCCTTTGAGAAACATATGGTGCTCCAATTTTGCTACAGACACCTCCCGCTCTTGTTCCGTATGGTGATTTGCCTCAGGGTTTAGCAGTGGCAACTCTATTGTCCCGTGAAATTGCTAAAGGCATCTGATTTAGGGGTGATCAGTGGTGCCTGGGGAAGGGGGGGGTGGCTGCATGGTGTTCTACCCTCTGGACATACAGGTTTCATGGGGAAAAATAGCCTCGAGGGAGGATTTGGAGCCACATTTCATTCAGTTCGAGATAAAGGCAACTGTGACCAAGACAGACAATTTTGTAGCCCTAAAGGAGCAAAATCTAAACACAAAGGCAGTTTTAAATGATTGAGTGTATTGAATTAAAAAGCCACTGATCACCGACATATTAGTCTTAACTGTAGATTTCCTGGGGGGCTAAGAGGGGTCATCAGCTCATGGACTGATGCACAATGGACCATTTCGCTAAAGGCCGAACCATAAAGAAGCACTCGGCTGTGGATGATGACAGATGAGAAGAGAAGAGGAGGAACAAGGGAGCTGAAAGCATCCCTCCGCGACACACTTGAAGCCCTGGAGTCCTCCCGCTGCTGCATTTTCACATGAGGCAGCAATTTGACAAAACTGTACAAGAACAACCAGTCACAGACTGACCTACATACAGGAGCCGTTATAATCTGAATAAACACTGTTATTTTCAGTGAGGACGGGCTTTAATCAAGGCTTGTAAAGCAAATGAGCTCTGGTGCCTGGTACACTGATTGCATCTAAGTGCTGTGACTGACAGAAGCGAATGCCCAGCGGAGCAACACTTGAATAAAATGGCCGACATGTCCATGTGAGGCCCACATGTGACACTGATGTGCTGTATTCTGACCCCTGCGTCCCACAACAATTTGTCCATAAAGTGTGTCTGAGCATGTAGGTCACAAATGGGGTTGAGGTGTCCAACAAGTGGGTCCATGATAGCAGCCATCCTCAGCCCTCGCTCAGCCTCCCTCCCGTGATTTAGCAACAGTCTTTAGCAGCAGCTAGCTACTTTCAAACTAATTTACTAGACTGGGCGGATTGATTAAAACCAATCAAAAGCAATTAACTATGTAAGCAGGAAGTTGCTGTACAGTAGCATCAATTGCTGCAGGATAGCTTTCAAAAATGATGCTTTTGGGGGTCAAATCTTGTAACAAATGTAATAGCGAGTCTTTTATATCACTTGAGTATAGAATATAGAAGGAGAAATATTTGTGTTTTAGAGCTGGTAGTATTCATGGAGTTTAGAATGATGAAGAAATATGCAATCATAGTAAACTCCCAACATTTATGCTGCATTCATGTGGATTCAGGCAGATGGTAGATGGCAAACCAGATACCATTTCAGCAGATGAAAACAGGACAATAAAATTAAGTGAGGCTGGCAGTTGGTGTTTGAACTTGTTCTGTTCAAGATCCTTGAAATGTTGCTGCTATCTTGTGAACTAGCTTGTGTTTCCATCAGTTTTGAGTGGAACAATTGTAATACCGGATGCTTTTCTACACAATAGCCTGTGGAATATGACACACCCAGTTTGGTTCCCAAAGAAAAGTTTTTGTTCCAGCTGGGAACCAACTTTTCAGGTTCATTTTTGGTGGAAACGCTCAGAATGGTCCGAATGTTGGTGCAGTCAATGATGATGGAAAAGGTTTCAGACAATAGGACTATGGGCCGTGCTGTCCAAAGTTAAAATGTTCTAACTTGGACTGAAGGAATTTACAAGCGGGTTCTTCAGTACATTGCTCCCCCACACAAGGAGAAAACATGGGCGATCTATCTAGAAAAATAATAAAATTAAATATTGTGGCAAGCAGCATGACATAAGAGCCAGGAATCAGCTGGTTACATTACATCGCCTGCACCAGTTACATATTTTGATGGAGTTTGCTCACTTTCACTTTGTCACAGAGTACTTCCTGAACAGTCTCACGCAATGCAAACAACTACCTAATTTTTCTGGGGGTTTGGGACTTGAAAAGGTTGAAAATCTCTGATCTCAACAACATGACTGTAATTTAGGTGTAAGAACAAACATAAAGAAGGGAGAAACCAAATGCAGTTCTCTTTTCAGCGTTGATGTGATTAAAAAAACCCTATTTCTACCATTATTTCCCCCGTTTTGTTATCACAGTCTGTTTCTGGTGCTGTACTGTGGGGGTGCAAGAGGGGCCTTTTTGGAGAAATATGGCAGACTGGTGGGTTTATTTGTTGTTTGCTATATAGGTTAAACATAAATTGCTGCAGGCTTTTGTGTTTAATTTTTCTCTCTAATCTGACCTCCTGACATTTTGGTTACAAATTAGTCCCCATTTGGGTCACCAAAATGTCAGGGGGTGGTAGTTTGCCACTGTTGAAAACACTTTCTAGCTTCTAGCTTGTCATATATTTCATGATTCAGTACATGGTTTCTGCATAGTAACCTACTGGCTGCACTGACTAACTCATATAGCACCAGCGACAGTTGGCATCATCAGAGAAAAAGCTTCTGGACTTAGATCAGCTTTGACACACTGACACCAGGCTGCTAATCTCCACGTGTCGACGGCATCAAAGGAGAGCGTCCAAGGTTATTCTCACAGAGCCGTGCTCGACGAGGGCTAAAGGCTACAGTTTATCTGAGGTGCTCTCCGCAATGACACACAGTGTTATGAAAGTGAGAAGAAAAGGATTTGTCAATCTAAAGTGTCACTATTGTCCCCCGAGGATTAATACCACACAAGGTCTGACGCAGTTAACAAAATGCGTTTTACTGCAGTCACCACACACACACACACACACACACACACACATTCCTGCTGTTCAGTAGTAAAACTAGACAGGTCTGTCCAAGTTAATGAAATGGAGAGGATTACATCACTGTGGGACTAAAGGGGGGTGAGGGGCAGGAAGGGCAATCACACCCCCCATGCCCTTGTAGGATGTCCTTCCAGTGGACTTCACCTGACAAAGTACCTTCCAGAGTGCTCTTCTAATGGACAGTATGTGATAAAGTGCCCTCTAGTAGAGTTTGAGATTTGTGCCTGAACCCGACGGGACCTGACGGGTGCGGGTGGGGTCGGATTGGACAAAACAGAGTCCACTAGAGTGCTTCCAGTGGACGAAATGTGACAAAGTGCCCTTCTACAGGAGAAATCATGAAAATGTGCCTTCTAGAGTGCTGTTTAAATGGACAAAACAAAGGAATGTGCATGCTAGGATGCACTTAGAAAACATGGTGAAGTGCATCATGACTTTTGGTGCACTGGTGCCCCACTGCTTACAGCTGTTGCCCTTTTTATTTTCATTTTTTTGCCCCTGCCCCTCAGACAGCCAGAGTCTGCCACTGGATCACATAGTGGATTTAACAGTATCACGTGATGACAAGATCAATGGAGCTCTGCCCAGTAATATTAGATTTTTGCTGTGCATTAATGATGCTCAATAAGGAAGACAAACCCCACCAGAGGGTAGAGTTTAATCAATAAAGTCATTTTAGAAATCTTGATACTTTCAATGTAGAAGCTGAAGTATCAGATATCAGATTATATGATGTTAAACAATAAAAAGCACAATTTATAAGTAATGGACTGCATGGTTTCATTGAAGCAACACAAACCATAATAGAACTGCTGTCAAAGGGGATTTAATAAACTGCAAAACATGTCAATACCAGAGGCAATTCACATTTAGAATGAATTAAGACCTTAAAATACTTAAATAGGGCCTGAGAACACTGACTTTGTTTTACATGCACAAAATATTCTGTTTTTGTCCTCATTCTGAAACAGAAAATATTCATACCAAGATGTTTATTTGGCTAATGAAAATAAATATTATTCTAATATTTACATTTACATGCAGCTGCGCATACTGCGATAATGGATGCTTGTTTGAATCAGCACCTTTCAAAACAGTGACAAAGTGCTTTACAATAAAAATGGAAACTTATTGAAAATGAAAAGAAAACAACATAAAAGACAAAAAACAAACCTTAACTGTTGTCATTGTGATATTTGTGCGTAACCTGTTGTTATCCAAGTCTTTCATTATGTTTAAAAGTAGGTGTATGTGATTCTCCTTCTGATCAGAAATGTGTGCTTTTTCTTTTGTGCATGCAAACTGTTGGTTCAGTTGGTTTGTTTACAACACGCAGGGCTGACAGTAAACAGACATGTCTCAAACTGCAGTAAAAAAAAGGAAGAACTGTTTACATGTACAAAGAATGCACTTAAAACCAGAATAATACCAACATTTCCCATGACTTAATTGGAAAATTCTTGATGAAGATTAAGGCCTAATTCAGAATATCCAAACAAATATGCTGCTTAATTTGATTAATTTGAGTTGAGTGTGAAATGAGTGCATGAGTCTGGTCCAGTTAGTCCCATTATGTGCATCATGTGCTGAGTGATCTGTGTTCTGTGAATGAACTTTTGTTGTTTGTGCCTTATGGTGCTATTTGTCCATCTACACTGTTTTGGAAAAGAGTTTTGGAGATATCGGCTGTAGCGATGCCTGCCATCTCTCTAATATAATGCATCTGAAAAGCAACGTCTCTTTCCGGAAATCATGACCCTGTTGCTTAAAACAATCCACAGACTGTTGTTGTGCACTGTTGTGAGCAGTTTCATGTAGGAACTACTTTCTTTCTGCAGTAGAATCTACCAGAACTACTTTCTAATAGAAAGTAGTTGAATTTTCAAAATGTATTTTTTGGTGGTTTGAGCAACTCAAGCCGAGTACCATCTACTTCCATTATATTGAAGAGAAGGCAGACATCTCAGTGGCTGAAACTCTGCAACTCAATCAAATCAATCAAATCTAGATGGATAAATAACACTACAAACTGGGGTGAACTGTCCCTTTAAATTAGTACTCCTAGACATGCTAAAGATATTACAACAGATTGTTATTAATGTGGATGTTGAGGTCTTTTTCTCGGTGTTTATTGGAATATGAGGTGCAGTGGTTGAGTCACAAGAAGATCTGAATTTATACAGTTTTTGTTTGATTTTGCAGTTTTATTGAGGCTGTTCAGCAATGGTGCTTCTTCCAGGTGTGTGCTAGAGGTGTCTATTTTTATATCAGAATATTGCTATATTCTGAATCATAGTGGAAAATTTGTGTGCATGTAAACAGAGGCACTGACACAGCAGAACACACCAGTGAGTCAGACTGGGAGCACTGGGATCACTGTCCGACAAGTAGAGCAGCCAGTGCCGGGCATCACACCAGAAGGGGTCACTCTGCCACCATCACTGCGCTGTTACTTTGTGTGTGTGTGTGTGTGTATGACAACCAGCATGCAGCCACTGAACAGGCTTAAATTTATGCTGATATACATGAATGCAGAACGTCTGGGTTTACATCCAAGAGAAGATGAATGTTTTTAAATTTTTTTTTGTTTTAGTCTGCTTAACAAGGCTTCTGCCAATCTGTTGAGCCGAAGTACATGAATAAGTTTTGATCAAACTGACAGCTGAAGGTTGAAAAATTCAAACATCTGTCCAGATGTTTAACAAAGACGTGCAGCACAGATCTTTATTAACACAGGTGTCAGCAGCAAAACTGGAGCGCCATATGTTTTTCCAAGGCTTTTGTGATAATAGTTTTTCATATCTGCTCTTCCTCTGGTCTCTCTTTCTCTCTCTCTTTCTCTCTCTCTCACACACACACAGACACACACATTGTCTCTCAAGCACAAAAGCACTCACTCACTGATATTCCAATCATTTCTCTTCCGATTGCTCTGCACTTGGCTGCACCTGCTCCATCGTCCTCTCTGCTTTTTCCTACCTGGGGGGAAGGTGAGCGACGAGGCTCGGGCAGAGAAGAGGGCTCTGATTTGTATTAATTTGTGGACGATCTCTGGGGAGAGACCACGAGAGAGATCGAGAGCAACTGTGTGTCTCTTCACCCCCCCCACCCTCTACCCTCCACCACCCCGACCGCTGCAGCTATACAGAAACAGGAACCATCCAATCAATCCAGCTCTCCCCAAAGGCTTGTCCAATCAGCCCAAGACCTGACACAGAAATTAATCACTTCACCATCTCCAACAATTGATGGCACCAAGCCGTGCATGAACCTTTCAAAGGAAGTGCATGTGGAGAGGCGCATGCATGAGCGCAAAAGCCCTCTTCACCCCTTCGAGCTCACCCACACACTCCCCCACTTTACACACACCAGCGACAGCTTTGTGGACATTTTCAATTCTGTCCTTTAATTGTTAATTTCAGTTTATTACAACTTGGGAGATATTTTAGTTGCTTTGGCCGCCATCCCTCTGTTATGATAACACTGTACTCACCAAGTCAATATTGAGTGTTCAGATGATCAGATGTGAACAAACCAACAGTTTGCCAGAGCATCTAAATCACTTTATTATTTGGTGTTCATTCTATTTTGTGAAGGCTGATTGCATGGATAAATAATAATCTAAATTGAAAAAAAAAAAAAATCAAAATGGAAGTCTCCTTCAGAAATAATCAAAGCCTCACTGTAGGGTTTGTGCAAAATTAAAATTACTTTGATTCTTTCTTTATTTATTTATTTATTGAGAATATATTTTACTGTGCAACAAGACCTTCACAAGATGCAATAAGCTCAGTACGCCTGAAGAATCCAAAGAGAAACTGAATGTTGCAGCACATTCAGCAGCGCTTCTACTTCATTTTCTTTACTTTATTTGGAGATAATCTTGCAATAAAATGTTCTCATCCCAACCCATCACATACCGATGTTTTGTCAGTATCCCTCGGCTTCTGATACAGAAGCACAGGGTCATGACACGGCCAGAAGGCTTTTTAAATACGTGATTAAAGCTGTGAAGCTTTTCACAGATCACATAATAAAATTTGCTTAAAAGATTCAAACATACTCGAGTACCACTGATGACATCTTAAAATGAATATTACTCAGTAAATTCGTAATATCCCAGTATTTTTTTCTCTATAAATCTTCTTAAATTGAATAATATTTGCACATTTGTCCAGAGAATTCCACAGTTTCACTCCACATACTGAAATACTGTCCTTATTAAACTGTGCAGTTTACTGTATACATGATATATTTCAGTATAATAATTTCACAACGTGATTATGGACTTACAGAATTAAGTTTACTGTTACAGATGGTCTTATATATGATAATTATTTCATTATCATTTACAGCACTTTAACTAGTGTTTTAATGACACATTTAGCCACATTTGTGGTATCTAAGTTTCTTCTTCGTGTCCGTCTTGTCTAAGAGCTAATTAGTTCCTACCTGCCATTGTTTATGGGGGACAGGTATGAGTGTGGTGCCATGTGCAACCGTTTTGTTTACCCCACTGTGAGCCCCAAAGAGTGAGGTTGGGTGTACTGTGATGTCAGGCCGTTTCACTGAAGATTAAGTAGGCTACACAAGAAGTTGTAGCAGTTTATTACGAAGAAAAGATGGTTACAGACTGGTGGCAGCGGTGTTTTTTTCTTCGTCTCCGGATTAATTAGTCACATTAAACTACTTTACATTCACTGGACTCATTGGACAGCGGCTGGCTGCGGTCTTACAGGTGCACATGGACTTACATGGACTTTTTATGGACAGTTTCCAAAGTCACTGCGGTCATTAGTGGATGTTGTTGAGGACGCGACCAAAACAAGAAGGTAAGCGTCAGCAAGCGCATTGTATGAGTACGTGAAGATAGTATCGGACCGATACCCGATGCTGGTATCGGTATCGGTGCATCCCTAATATGTGGACTTTCTCCCACTTTATAATGTGTCAACAGCCCGGGGCGTCTCATGCAGCTGCAAACAAGTACATACATATCTGTACGAGACGCTGAGGGGCGGTGACAAATCGTTGGTATCTGATCAGTTTAAAATGTCAGTAAAAGTTCCTCATTGCGTGCACAACTGCAGCAAGTACAGTAATAGTGAAAGTTTAACAAGCAAGTAGATTAGTAAACTGTGTTGGGTGTTTACATTGAACATATTGAACAATAATTAGTGATATCCTGAGGCAATCCTGAGGATCAGTATCTGGACAGATCTATTCATGTCTTTACTAATATATTCTGTGTTTTGTCATGGGGTTTTTCGCTCCATATATCTTCATAATCTAATTACTATATCCATCACATTTATGTTTAGTGATGTAGCTCCTTCCTCAAGTCGCTACAAGAGTGGCAGTGCTGAAGTCAGCAGGTCCAGTTCAACACGACTGTTGAACAAAAAGACACAAGGAAGGCGAAGGGGCTCTGATTCTGATTCCTTCAGCACTTTGCTTTGACCATTTGACCATTTTTAATAACACATTGGTTCCCACACAGCTGTGATCTGGGTTTATGGCACGAGTGAAGAACAGTAGAGCTTCAAGGCTTTGCTGGAAACATTTGGGACTTTAATATAACCTCGTCTATGAACATGATGTCTGTCTGAGTCATGCCAGATAGATTTTAATCAGCAGTGGTGGTTGTTTAAACGTGACAACAACAACTCCCATGGTCCCACGCTACTTCACGACATCATCAAACTATGTCTTTTGTTTTTGTTTTAATGAGAGAGACACCTAGCGGCAGAACTTACATAGTGTACATTCAATTAAAGATGTTAGCATGTTACATTTGCTAAATAGCACTAAACACAAAGTACAGCTGATGATGAAGGCTGATGGGGATTTTTAATAACACTTCCAAAAGTGTCACGAAAGTGGTGTTTCTATTCCACAAATGCAGATCTTCAAAGAGACTTTGATCACAGTGTGGTCTTTCCAACAGGGAGACAGGATAAAGGGTTAGAGTTACTAACTCAACACACACACACACACCATCAGTGACCATTCCATACATTATTGCAATACCATGTGTTGCTCTGCTAAGGAGTGAAGGTAATTGTGCTTGGGAACAGCTTAAAGGGTAATTGCGCGTGGTGTGCAGGGTGTCCGCAGACAGCCCCGCAGGCACCAGAGGGGGTTTAAGGGGTTTGGGGAGGGGTTGACTGATCAGAGCTTTGAGGCTGCTTCAGATCTCCTCCTCATCACCAACGCACCCCGCTGGCATTTGACAGTGTGTGAATCTGGAAGCTGACCTGCTCCAAATCTTCCTGATGCTCTTTGGTGGAGGGAAGGAGCCTCCTGCGAGCTCTCGACTCATTAACCCAACAGTCGTCTTCCTCCTGTACCGGCATCAGCATCAGTTCAGTGCTGCTGCCGAGCAGGTGAGAAGCCGTTTGCTCTTAACATAACTCAGTTAGTAAGGGCAGCGGGCTCGATGACATCAGCTCTGGACTCAGATGAAAGCTTGATGAGACGCGGCAGCTAAATCTGTCCCTGTGAGGGATTAGCCTTCTGACAGGAGGACTCAGTTACACCTTCTCAGCATCAACGTGGCGATGGATCCGGGTGGAGGTGTCCCTGTCCGTAATCCAGTGGCACGCTGTTTTTCTGACCTACATGCATAGATATATTACAGATCTGCATTCACTTTAGTCTGACTAAAATGTGCTTGCCCTTGCTCCTGACAGTCTGATTATAGCTGCCATCTTTGTATGGGTGGACAGCAGTGACGTTGATGTGAGAGCACTGCATGTTTTTTGTGCCCTTCCACCTCATGAGAAATCGCTTAGCTCTAAAAATATGAATTTCCACACCTCTAAAGTACACGTGAAATGGAAATTGGACTGCATTTGCATCTGCATAATGACATGTTTCCTGTAAAAACAGGCAGATGGGCTTGCACTTGTCACAGTAGCCAGTAGTGCTGAATGACTGTTAACGCTATGCCCCCCCAGCCAAACAGCTATGGCGCAGCAGCCAATTAGCCTAGCTGACTTCCTGGACCCAGAGCTCCAAGTGAACACAGCGAGATTGTGACCTTTGATGAAAGGGAATACAGGTAACACAGTACAATGGTGGTTTTCTTGCAGGGTTTGGCTCCTGACACCCAGAGGCTGAGTCAGATAACTTAGCTGCACCGCTGACTGTTAGCTGCTTTAGCAACTTTAGCAACTAGTATATCCATATTTCCATCAGAAAACTCGGTAAACACTCTCAGTACTGTACTCCCTGTCGGTCTCAGAGACTATGTTTATCCCACTCCGGCTGTGTTCACTCGGAGGCGGCAGAGCCTGGTTCCATTGTCCGCTAACTGCAGCTAAATTAGCAGAAACTCTGAGCGAGAGTTGAAGCTCAGCATCCATAAAATATGTCATTTTCTACAAGTTATAAAGTTGTGCTTTTGTGCAGTTAAGATCAATCAGTGAAGCCCCCAGCCCATCGTAAAAATACAAAGCAATGGATTTTTTTAAAACATAAATTGTTAAATAGGTGCACAGTGTGACTGGTGATGTGAGGGAAGGGTTAAAAAGGCACTTTAATTTCACCTGGACTACAAAGATACATCAGGAGAGGATCCTTTTTACGTTTGTCTTTTGTTTGAAAAGATGGAGATGAATTGTGAGCTTGCAAGGAGACACAAACCAGCCACTGCTGACATAGACATAACCCATATACTGAATTTTCAAAGTCATACCAAAATATTAATGATTACAATAACAGATGGCTGTAAAAGGGAGGATGTTGGGTTTCTTTGATGGCCTGGTGCTGAAACTATAAAGACAAACAATGTTATCATGTGAATTCTGTCTGTTCATAGATCATAGACTGTAGTGCAATGCCACGAAGGATCTTCATCTGCCAGCTCTCAGCAATGGTATCTGCCAATAGAAAGGCATTTGGGCAGGAACGATGAAATAAGAATAATAGACATCAAACATTTCAACATTTGGTTTCAACTGTTTGGTGTCCAGTGTCGAGGAGGGGAATAATATGGGGAGCAGTATAGGACAAACTTGTGATCTCTGGGAAGCACAGAGTAGGAAATCGGAGATCAAATTGTATCATAGTGCCACATCAACTGTGACATTTGCCAGAAATTTGTTTTAAAAGTTGTCATTAAACACTTATCAAGAGCAGCCAATCATAAAAACTGACAAAATTATGATAAATATGACTATTATATTGCCTTATATTTGTTTGGTGAACACTCAAAAGCAACTTACAGTAAGTGCATTCAAACAAGAGCTGGATGCCATCATGAATGGGAAGTGCATTCCTCTCAAATGAACAACTAAAAGCATGTTTGGAGTGCTACAATACAAGTGCTTAGTTTTTAAAATCCCATTCAATGAGCTGTCAAGACTCAAAATAAAAGGTATTACAAAAAATCTAAAAGCATTGAAAAGCTCATTCTAAGGTAATGGAAACGCAACGATTCTTATTTTCAGGTGATTACACACTAATGAAAATGAAAGTTTCAAATAAATAAGGGCAGTCATTGATATAGTAATATATTAGATTGTAAACTTTACAAACTGAGTCTCAGAATCAACATAAACAACAAAACTAACAGGCAGGTTTGACAGAGAAGGCGCAGAAAACCCTTTCTTGTCAAATTTATCTGTATTACAGCAGATGACACGCTGCAGCAGCCACAGTGGACTGGGATTTAATACCTGAACTCTAAGTGTGCACTCACTAAAGCGCATATCCCTGTCTGGCAACAGATGGTGAAGCACCTACTGCAATGTAACCACAACTGCCAGATGCAACCAGTGGTTGCAGAGCCCCTTCGCCTTCCTTGTGTCTAACCACTGGTTATTGCAGCAGCATAACATAGTTAGAGATTGGCGTCTAGGCTTCGACCTCATCACTCCTTACAGATTATGTTTATATAGAGATACTGAGGCGTGATGAACACATATCTTGGACCCCCTGTCGGAGCCTGCAGGTGGATGCTGGGGTGGCGGTGGGGCTGAATGAGCAGGCAGTGACACTGATGCAAGGCAGCAATGGCACTGACAGACAGAGGGGAGAGATGGAAGCTTTTAGCGGTTTAACTAGACCACCAGATTGGAAGGGTGCGTTTGGTATGTACTGTCACGTGATTATGGTGCAGCTCGAGTCGACTGCCTGAACTAGCTCGCAGGCATCGCTACATTTTTGGCAAAAATGGAAGTTATCACTGTACATGTGAGATTCCAGTGAATCGTTTCCAGTAAGAAGCATGTTGTCGCCACTCAGGGTTTATGATGTCACAGTGAAGGTGACCTTTGACCCTTTGTATGTAAAATATTATCACCTCATCATTTTATCCCATTTGTGTGAAATGTCATAATTAAAGCATGAATTCTTCACTTATGGCCAAAAATGTGTTTATTGAGGCCACCATCATGACCTCTGACCTTTTTACCATCCAAATCTAAGCAGTTCGTCCTTGAATCCAAGTGGTTCTTGAGGCATCATGTCCACAAGAATGAGATGACCTGAAAATATAAGGCCCGTGGCCACAGCTGTTGCCGGCGTGGAGCCATAAAAAAAGTTTTTTCAGAAATTCTGAATCACAGAGGTCCTTCAGCGTTCAGTAGATTTGATTGACAAAATTCTGAATCAGATGCAGCTCTAAATATTATTTTCCAACTCTGCCATATTCTGGCATGTGCTATAAAAGATGGCGGTGCCCAGAAAATTCAACATGCTCCACCTCCATGCCCACAACTACTGGGAACATGTCCTTAATTGTTGTCTCTTGTCACTGTATTTGGTTGAGCTTTTTCCCTCTGAAGCACCACAATAGGCTCTAATCACAGCA
>JAJHUR010085586.1:0-14422 GCA_027495735.1 Lutjanus campechanus
AAGTTCCCTTTTTGACGTGGAGCCGTCCTCAGGTCTGGTGTACGTCGTGTCAGTGGCGGGTCTGGCTGACCCGGTCACGCTGGAGGTGAAGGTCACAGACCCCAGAGGACTTCATGCTACAACCAAAGTGCAGGTGAGTGTGGAGGAGCGGATGAAGTAACTCACAGTGGTGGAGAAAAAGCCAAAGTCAAATCTGAGACAAAACAAGAGGAAGGATATTTTTAAAACAAGTGCAGAAAACTTATAGTTAAAAAATAAGATGAGGACGAGTCCATGAACCCACAAACTTTATCCTGTAAAACACTTAATCAAACAAATAATTCTGTTTACATTTTAAGTTTATTTTCTGCACCGAGCTGCCTGAGAAGGATGAGTCCCACATTCCAGGTTTATTACTGATCAGTTAATTATTGATTTTGCTTTATTGTAGCAGATATTAACAATAGTTTAGTTTCATATACCTGCATTAATGTAAATTCAACAAAAATCAGCTTTTTTTGTTTTTAAAGAAGTATCTGATCAGCACATTAACACCGTTTAAAGTTCAGTGTGTTTGATTTATTGCGGTGTCAAGTTAATTTATTATCATTACACAACACAGGTTTGCGCAACGAAATGAGAGTTGAAGGTCCCTCACTCTACACACGCACACAAAATATTAATAGAACAGGATAAGATAAAATGGAAAGCAATATATACAATTATTCATGTACAGTGAGCAGATCATTATTGTGAAATAAACTGTGACAGGACGATGCAGGTCTCTTTATTTCATAATAATGAGCTGCTCACTGTACATTATACTGCTTATTACTTACCAAAAAATAAATAAATAAATATTTAGCTCACATTCATATGAGACCAAATCTAAATTCTAAAACTATTTAATTATTTTATGGCTTTATTTCACAATAGCGACCTGCTCGCCGCATACTCGTACATAAAAACTGATTTTACATACAACACACTCTTCTGCCCCCAGGTGGAGATCAAGGGAAGTGCGAGCAGCAGTAACGTGGTGATCATCTCCCTCAACCAGCCTGCTAACATTGTGGAGAAAAAAATCCAAGACTTGGAGAAGTGAGACGAGTTAAGATTTCAATTTAAGATTTATTCTTTTTGATTTGTCTTGTTGTAATCATATTTTCCTCTCAGGTCTTTAGGAACAGCTCTGGGCTGGACGGTGAACATCATCGATGTGTCCAACGCTGACGGAGGAGCCACCGAGTCCAGAACGCTGAGGACGACTGCGAGGACTTTGGTCAGCTTCATCGCTGTAGACGGAGGGGAGGTCGTCTCCTCTGAGGCTGTCGCAGAGTAAGACTTTGATTTTTTAATATGGTCTCTTCCAGTCATCCAGATGAGTTAAGCTGCAAATGTTTTACCAGCATATACCAGAATCAATATTCCACTGGTCAATTTATATTGTTTAGAACTGCGACAGGATCACAACTGTTTCAGAGCAATCAGCGGCGTCTATGGCTGCAAGATATTAAGAGTTGACTGGACTGAGGAAACGATCAAAACCGCTCATGTTTGCAGCGACTCATTGACAAGCTGTTGCGGTCTGTCATACTTCTGTGGCCCCGAGTTGGGCTAAAAAACTCAAATCTATTGCAGTACTTTTTCATAGACCTAAAACACTAAAAACAAACAAACCTGTCATTAGATATTTGTCATGTGACCGATCATGTTGGAGCTGTGACTCTTCTTTCTGATCTCTCGTGTCTGATCCATCAGGAAACTGCAGAGCCAATCAGATGCTGTCAGGGCGGAGCTCGTCAAAGTGTTTGGGGACACCGTTAATTTTGACGTAGAGCCGGAGCCTCAAGGCCCCGCCTCCAACCAGGCTGTGGTCATCGCTCTGGGCGTCCTGATGGGCCTGAGCATGCTGGGATTGATTATTGCTGTCGTCTTCATCGTCAGGTGAGACTGGAGACCATCGTTGTGCTTCAGACAGGTTCTGTCAGTACATCTCTAACACATGAGTCTCACTTCGCAGTACAGCCCTCTGATCAGGATGTAGGAAGTTCAAGTGTCAGTCAAACTTTAACATGTCAACATGTGTTTGTCCTTCTCAGGTTCAAGAGGGCGGAGTCACATGAGAAGGAGTCTGACAAAGAGAGTTTTGACATCGGCCGACACTCTGAAGGTTACACGTAAGTCCTCCGAACAACTCTTCATGTCAAAATATCATCACAGGTCTTCATGTGAAGCCTGTTTTTAATTAAATACCCTCTGTTATGTTTCAGGAACTGGTCTCGGAAGATCTCTGAAACATCCAAACAGGTAAAAAAAACAAAAAGAGCTCATTCAAAGTAGTAAAATTAAATATTTAAACAGTTAAAATACGTTGTATGAACAATCTGACGATCAGCGTTTTGTGTTACAGGAACAGACGAAGTCACAATACGACAAGCAGCAGACTGAGGACAGACAGACATACGATGGACACAGTGACAGTGATGAAAGTCACATATCTGCATCTGCTCTCTGATCTGAACAGCTGTCAGTCTGACTGGATGGAGTCTGAACAGAACCACTGAAATAATTTCACTTTAAAGTGATATTCCACCACAGAATAATAATCCACTCAGTATGTACTCACCCCTGTGCTGATGTGGGTGAAGATCGATCCTGGAGTTTCAGCAGAAAACAGGGTTGCAGGTAATGTCAGTGAATGGAGACCGAATGTAAATGTAAAAAAAAAAGAAGACAAAACAAACACAAAATGTCTCCATCCTGCTCGTGTGGTGTAATCCAAGTGTCTGTGAGCCACGACATTAAAATTTAACCACAAAAGACGCCATTTACACCATGTTTTTAGCAGAAATGTCAACTGTAGCAGGTAGCAGGTAGCATGTAAACATGGCGTCAATGTATCACAAGACGTCGTATATCTCTTAATGGATGCACGTGTGAAAGTATCACTATACACTGGCGCCATGTTTACATGCTACCTGCTACAGTTGTCATTTCAGCTAAAAACATGGTGTAAATGACGTCTTTTGTGGTTAAATTTTAATGTCGCAGCTCGCGGACATTTGGATTACACCACACGAGCAGGATGGAGACATTTTGTGTTTGTTTTTGTCTTCTTTTTTTTTACATTTTATCTGTGGTCTCCATTCACTGACATTAGCTGTTTTCTGCTGAAACTCCAGGATCGTTTTGTGAACTGAAGATCTTCACATCAACATATTGAGTGGATTATCATTCTGCGGTAGAACATCACTTTAATTATATCCAATTAATACATTCAGGGCAAGACATGTTTGTTTCTAAATGACTTTAGGCACCACAAATATTTATATTCTTCATGCAGTTCATAAAGTACTTAATAGTACTAGAATCAGCAACTTAATTAACTTCATCAAATTTATTTGATACCTAAAAGTCAGTGTAAAGATTTAAGGACAGGAATGAATTTCTAAATGCTCTAATTCTTCTCATTTGTTTTAAATGATTTATTTATTGTCTTTAAGTAGCTGCTGAAGCTCAGATGGAATAATTCTAAAACATTTTAAACATCTATTATAAATTTATTAATTATTAGTAAACATAGCCACAAGCAGCGTTTCTGGGTTGAAACCCTGAAGCGCTACTCGCAATCAATCCATTTCAAAATTATTTTTTTTACAGACGTATCCTGTGAGTTTTGTAATGATCAGAAAAACAGTTTATGGCACAGTCATTTCTTTGCACCTGCAGTGCCCCCCAGTGGTCAATTTGAGTAAAACTTTCCTGTGAGTTTCATTAAAGACCCTTTTAAAAATAAATTCCATTTTGAAATATAACTATTCAATTATTATTTACAAGCAGGACAAAGAAATAAAATGATTAACTGGTAAAGTTAACTGAATATTTATTGAGCGGAAATGTTTGTCCTTAATCCTAAAAAAAAAATAAAGGAACTTAACTCAAGGTTGACTTAAAAGCTTTTTCCTGTCGTGTATCACATGTTTTCATCAGTGGATGGAGTTTACTCAGTTGTCATGGTGATGCTGGAGTTGCCATCATGTGACTGAGGAAGACTGTGAGATGCTGTTGAAAGCTTTGGGAAAAAAGCTAATAAATTTGTTTCTTGCTAAATGGTGTCATTATTATTTCTTACTTTAAAAATCCATGAAGTGCAAATTTAATTATTTAACTTTTAATAATGAAGTCTAGATTAAATAATTCCAGTGGCACTCTGCAGCCTCCATACAACCAGACACCCCAGCAGCTGATTGGATTTTTGAAGTTTAATTTAAATTCAACTTTGATTTTCATTGAATGTCTCGTTCAGTCTGAGAGACAGAATAAGATCACGAACAAAATGGCACTTTAAAATTCTTGAAATGAGGAGATTTATTTTGGGTAAAATGCTCCTGCTGAACTTCAGTGCCAGCTCTGTTTTTGGTTGTTTTAAGTTAAAGAAAAAAGGATTAAATTATTATTTTTGTGCTGAAGGTTGGATCCATTTCTATTTGATTTTTGAGGTCATTTCTTTGTATGCCTGCCACAAAGCAAACAGAACTGATCTCTAATGTTTATAATTTTAAGGTTCAATGTCAGCTTTCCTTTTCTTTTTTTATACACTTTATTAGCAGAAAAATAAATATTATAAACGCAGCCCTGCAGTCACACTGCTACATTCAACTGTCATAAACCCTTTTCTGTGTCTGCGGCACAATAAAAAAATCTGTTTGCACAACAATCAAGTTTTTGAATTCTTTCAGTTTGGAACTTGTCTTTTTCTAATACTTAATATATCTGTATTTGTAAATGAAAATAATTATTGTTTCTGATTGGTCAACCAGACATTGAGGTGGTGCTTGAATCATCATGAGAGAATAGAATAATCAAATAAACTGCTGCAGGTGCTGCCAGAGAGCAAACAGTCCAATAAGAAAAGGTAAACATGTTTCATATTAAAGTCTTGCCAACTACATGTAATTTTGGGTACCTCTTTATATTTATTTACAGCCTCTGGTGGTTAAAATTAAATTTCATAGAGGCTGATTTACACTTTTTAAAAAAAAAAAAAAAAGCAAGACAGCAAAAGCCAGTAGTTGCAGAAACACCCATATAGACAAATCTAGTGAAATACCAGAAGTTAACGAGCCGCCATTGCTGCGGTGGCGTCTCCCTACAGCATGACCACGAATTAATGCAAGCCATCATACGAAGTTTACAATTTTTACATTTACACCTGCTTTTAACATAACGTTACTTTAGACAAAGATATCTACAAAGTCAGGAAGAGCCTGTTCAGTTCGGCTGCTCCAACAGTCGTGTCAAACTTCAACTTTTAAAACTTTTGGCAAAATACACAAACTTTTACTTCATGAAGAGTCCACACACCCTGAGTGAACAGAGGACCACCACGTGTCAAAGTGGATCAAAAATATCAACAGAAAGGAACTTTGTTCCCAAAACTTTTGAATACCTGATGAAAAATATTAAATCATATGTATTTTTTAACATATATTACACAGAACTCCATCACTTAAATGTGGCGGAAGTGGTCCAGGCTACTGTCACAACCAACGTCAAACTACTATGTAAAAATCTGAAGAACATTAAAAGGATATTCCACCTTTACATGATAACCCACTCACTCCTATGCTGATGTGATGATGGGTGAAGATCTTCAGTTCACAAAACAATCCTGGAGTTTCAGCAGTTGCAGCTAATGGCAGTGATTTGAGACCACTGATAAAATGTTTAAAAAAAAAAAGAAGAAAAAAAAAAAGAACACAAAATAAACACAAAATGTCTCCATCCTGCTCGTGTGGTGTAATCCAAGTGTCCGTGAGCTGCAAACATTACAATTTAACCACAAAAAGACGCCATTTACACCATGTTTTTAGCTGAAATGTCAACTGTAGCATGTAGCATGCAAACATGGCCCGATCTCGCGATATTTTCACACGTGCATCCATTAAAAGATGTACGAAGTCTCACAATACATCGATGCCATGTGTACATGCTATCTGGGAGGCTACAGTTGACATTTCAGCTAAAAACATGGTGTAAATGGCATCTTTTGTGGTTAAATTTTAATGTCGCGGCTCGCGGACACTTACACCACACGAGCAGGATGGAGACATTTTGTGTTTGTTTTTGTGTTCTGTTTTTTTTACATTTACATTTGGTCTCGATTCGCTGCCATTAGCTGCAACCCTGTTTTCTGCTGAAACTCCAGGATTGTTTTGTGAACTGAAGATATTGATGGACTATTATTCTGCGGTGGAATATCGCTTTAATATCACCATCCTAAAAAGGTACCTTCATCAGTTACTGAAGGCCGCTGTTAAACACCATCAATCCAATTATCCACGCTGTCACCATCAGCAAGCAAAAAGAGACACGGTGTCTAAAAGGGAACCTCAGACCCGTCTTGCAAATTTGAGGTTCCCTTCCAGACACAACCAGCAGACACTGAGTAGTACTGACTAGTACCACATGGCAGCGGCAAGATGGCGGAAGACACAAGCGGTGACAGGAATCGTCTATATTCACGAGACACACTGACAGAAAGATGAGAGTCTTGTGAGTCCGCTGATACCAAACATGTTCAGATAGTCACAACAGCAGCATCAGTCAACAAACAACCGACTTCAACAGCGAGTCACTCACCCTGAAGACTCTTAATCAGTCAAATCTTCATGAAAACTGGCAAAAACCGGTTTTGTTTTATTCCCAAAGGTCCAGTTGATACAATTCAGCAGCATGTTCAGACAAAAACACACAAAAATGCAGCCAGGTGAAGCCTTAATCCACCTATACGAATGTTTGTTTTCTCCGCTGACACGCCGCACAGACGCCATTACTGTACCTCGTCTTCGCTTCACCTTAACCTTTAGATTGACATCTCAGTTGAGCCAATAGGAGCTTCCATATCCAGGCACAGCCCAGAACAGCCAATGAGAATAGAGAGTTGAAAGAAGGAGCCTGCCTCCATTCTCCTGTAAAGACGGGACCAATTAGAGGAGACCGTACGGATGACTGGCGTTTTGTACGACCAATGAAATCCCGGAAATGACAATACGCAAGTTTTATATGTTAAATAAAGCCAGAATACGGACATTAGGTACGTTTGTGTAGTTTTACAGTGAGCTGCTTCTTATATGAACAGTTTTTCCTCTTTTCCGGTCATTCTCAGTAAATTTTAAGGAAAAGAAAGAAAGAAAGAAAGTTTCTTTAGTCCTTTTTGGCAGTAAATTGATCATTTTTAAGTTGTTGTTAAAACAAGACATTTTGGCTTTTGGGAAACACTAATCAACATTTTTCAGGATTTTCTGACATTTTATAAACCAAACAACTCACTGATTAATCAAGAAAAATTATCGACGGATTCATCGATAACAATCGTTAGTTGCAGCCCTACAATAAAATCTTTAGTACTAATAATACTGGTATAAGATTTTTTTTAAACCAGTGTGATATTAGAAAATGATTCTGTACTTAAACAACTTAAACTTACTTCACCAAAATGATCCGTTTGGCTTCCCGTACGTCTCCTCTGTAGAACCCGTGATGCTGACGTGATCGTCGCCCTGCAGCCTGGAAACATTTAAAACTCGTATTTTCTCTGAAATAACGCAGAGGGGAAGAAAAACAAACCTCACAGCTCCACATGGATTTCAGTTCATAATTCTTCATATTAAAACTGTTTTTATTAATTTATTCTCTATTAAAATAAAATCAGGAGAAAATCAGAACACAGCAGAAGAAGCAAAAATAAACAATAGATTATGGAATGTACTTCACTAAAGAAAATAAAAGCTCCAGCTGGTCCAACATGGGGGCTTTATTTCAACCACAGTCAAATAAAGCACCGCTTTTTATATATTCATATATATATAAAGATATTTATATATATATTTATATAGTTTTCATATACACCTTCAGGCAATGACTAGAGAGGATTCTTTACAGAATCAAGTTTCTTGTGGTTCTCTTAATTTACAGGTAAACTTAGTTTCTGGATAATTAAACCACAGAAAAAGTCAAGGCAACTTTCTTTTTTGCCTCGTTCATAAAGTACAAAACTGGCACAGAGGACGACCATTTTTATACACAGTAAAAATGCAATAAAATTAAATTACATACAGAGGAGACAAAAGTTCTGTAAACCTTTCCCCGTTACAGCAAATAAAATCACTTTCCAAAACAAATTCAAATCAGTATAAAACACAAAAAAACAACAAAACAAAACTTTTTTTTTTTTTGCCCTTTGAAAAAAATGTGCTATAGCTTGTACGACTTTTTCTGTTTTATTTGTTTATTTGTCAAACGAGGGGGGTCGGCTGCGCGTGGAGTCTGTGTTTTATAGAGCGAAACGACACGGCGGCGCCACTGAAGCTGGAAAAACCGACCGACTGAACATCAGCAGAAGGCAACGAACAGCAGCACACAAACAGCAGAAGAAGAAGAAAAACCGAAAAACAGGAAAAAGTTTGTTGTTTTTTTTTCCCTCTGAGCAGAATTCAGATTTCCAAAAATAAAAGAAAAGAAGTTCTTGTTAAAGATCTCATGGCGGCTGTGAGTTGATGATGTCATGAGGAGGGCGGGCCTTTAACGGACAGTTTGGTAACTATGGCGATGGTGGCTTCCACCGTCCTGTACAGCATGTCCAGCATGTCGGGTGGGGGGCCGGCGCTCGGAAACACCTGTGAGGAGGGGGCGTGGCCACTGCAGCCCTCTGACCCTTCCCCCACCAACCCAAGGGCTGATGGGAAGGCAGCGTCCTCTGAGAGGGGCGGGGCCGAGCTGCCGCCGGCCTTAGCGCCCGCCTCCTTCTCCTCCTTCACCTCCTCTGACGTGGCAGACAGCGCCTCGCCCCTCCTCCCCTCCCGCTGCTCCGCCTCCTCCTCCTCAGCCGTCGTGTGCCGTGGCGGCTCAGGCTCCTCCCCCTGCACAAACCCCTCCCCCGCCTCCTGCAGCAGGGAGGAGGAGGACGAGAACGAGGAGGAGGACGATGAGGAGGCCTCCATCTTCTCCTCTTTAGGGGAGGAGTCCAGGTTCCCAGAGGAGGTGGGGGCGGGGTCAGGAGAGGGCGGGTCCTGCTCGGTGCCCGGGTCGATCAGCGAGGAGGAGTCCCGTGTCTCCGTGTCCGAGGTGCTGGTGGGCGTCAGCGCCTCCTGGTGGTCGGACTTCGGCTCGCTGCAGGGTGGGAGGGCCGAGGAGGAGGAGGAGGTGGAGGCCACGCAGAGTGACGCCGCTGCTTCACCGGCTCTGTCGTCATCACTGCTCACCCTCCGCCGCTTCACCGGGGTCGCTCCTTCATCCTCAGCTGACACACACACACACACACACACACACACACATTAAAATGACCATATATCTGGAGTGTAATGTGGACGTGAATAGTAAAGGTTCAGTTCATCTAAATGGTTTTGGTTTGGTTTTATTTGTGCAGGTTTTTAGTGGAGCTTTTGTCTCCACCTTTATAGAACTTGTGGTGCTCACGGTGGTGTAAATGTACATTTAAAAGATGTGAACAAGATCATGTCTTACTCAGAAAAATGACCTGGTTTCTCTGGATCATTCACACCCTTTACATGCTGCGTTTTCAAAGTTGTTGCAACAAAAACTGTCCACAATAAGGCACCTAAAAACTAGGGCAGGGTATCAATTCACATTTCTCAATTCGTTATCATTTTGGTTGGGGATATTTCAGTTTCAATAAACATTTTGTTGGGATATGAAAGAGACTGTCAGAGAAATATTGCCGTAAATTATACAGTACATGGAACCCTCCAACCTGGTACACCTAAAATATGTTAAAAAAAATATGTAAAATAATGTTTACATTAAGAATTGACCCCAAAGTAGTTACATTAATCGTACTTTTTATTAAACATGACCTGACCAACACAATAAAATTAGTGAAAACTTGCGCCATGACATTTAGAGCTACGAGAAAGGCTGGTCACACGAGACTAACAGGGTTAAAACTGCAGACTGTATCGCACATCTGCAGGATAAGACTTTTTTTTTAAACCCAGACCAAATACAAACAGGGTTTCTGACTGAACAAATGTCTAACAGCTGAAACACAGCACTAATTAAAAGTTTGGACACATCAAAATGATGAAATATGGAATAATTTGGAATTACGAAGTAAGTTTTTGCTTGTAAGAATCTAAAACATAAAAGACTCTCGCACAGTTTTCTGTACTTGCAGTCAAAGATTTAATCTTTGGAACACGAGGAACATCCTGGTTCTACAGTGAAGAAGCAGTTCTTCCTCCACACAGGACTGAGCTACTAATGTTTCTATCTTTCAAGTGTCTGATACTGAATACTGATTTTTAATGGACTGTATGTAAACACACTCAAAGAGACACATTAGATGAAGAGCCATGAAACACTAAGTTGTTAAGTAAATGTTAAACGAGTGGAAGAGGAAAACGAGAAGAAAAGAAACTTTTAAGATTCTTGCAGATTGAAAAATGAGGCTGAGGGAGTCTGAAACTGTGTGTGTGTGTGTGTGTGTGTGTGTGTGTGTGTGTGTGTTGTACCTTTGGCCTTGTGGTCCTTGGCCTCGAGCTCCAGAGCGCTGCGCTGCTGGACACAAACACGACAGCGACCCAGCAGCTCCTGCAGGGCGGGGCAGAGCGCCGGGTCGACGGCCTGAGGCGGCTGGACGGAGAGCAGCAACACCAACGCCCTCAGGTCCTGACGGAGACAGATGAAGAGGGAACAGACACAAAAATTAAAACAAATGGAAAAGATGAGTTTTCAAAAGGTGGGAAGTGCAGTTTGGTGTGTGTGTGTGTGTGTGTGTGTGTGTTCGTACAGCGTTGAGCAGGCCGCTGGTCTTGCTGAGCTCCAGGCGATGAGCTGCCAGTTCCGGCTGCAGGCTGCTCTGTTCATTCAGCAGGTTCGTCACCAGAACCCCGATCAGGTTGGAGCAGCTGGGACCAGACAGCACCTGGACCTAAACACACACACACACAAATGGTTGCTATGGCGCCATCATCTAGACTACTGCTCCACAGATGCAGACTGGGAACTGTTCTCTTTCTTTCACAAAAAAAATGTGTCATCAGAACAATTTAAAGATGCTAAATATCATAAAACATCTACACATCAAAGCTCAATAAGAAAATTCTACAAAAGTTCAGTCTGACTTCATCCCTCAAAGACAGTTTTCAGGATGAAGAAAGTGAAAAGTGTTGTTCCTACCTTGTGTAAGAAGCAGGTGAGGAAGGAGTACGCCACGTTGTTGTTGAGAAACGTCCTCTCGTCCATCAGGATACACTTGATGTACTCGCTGAAGGCCGGATCCTCACACAGCAGCTTCACACACGTTTTAGCCAGAACGGACTGAAGAAAAAAACCTCAGGTCAGTGCTGCCGTCTTTGTAAAACATAAATCTTTAATCTGCAGCTTTGATCACGTTTCTTGCGATGAAGGATCCCAAAGTTTAAAACGTGACGTACCTGCGACTGACAGAGCTCCGTCCACAGTTTGGGGAAGAGAGCGAGGTGAAGAGGAAGTCCTTCATACGCGATCAACACACCTGAGACAGAGAGTAAATTATGAGTTTATACAGAAATTAACATGCATATATGTTTTTTTTAATGAATGGTATATTTTCAGTTGACACACACACAGATGATACGTACTGAGTTTGACGAGTGTGTCGGTGAATTTCTCGCAGTTGATGGCGACTCGACACAGCAGGTGGATGAACTGGTGGTAGGACAGGAAGTAATCCAGCAGCATCCGGTCGTACACCTCGTCTTTACCCTGAGAAACACACACACAGACACACACAGACACACACACACACACAGAGTTTACTGCCAACATCAAGCCTCTGCAGGCTTTAAAGAACAAAGTGTAGATTTTTTAAAAGAGTTTTTTAGTTTAAAGTCTGTTTTAAGTTTGGTTTAATTTCAAATGCAGGTGAAGGACAGAAGCTGCAGCAAACAATCACAGGTCTGCTGTTTTCTTGATTAATCAATCGATCAATAAAATGTCAGAAAATATTGACATATGTCCATCCCAGTTTCCAAGGTGACATCTCCAAACAGTTTATCAAGAAAATCCTAAAAAAAAAACTGGATACATCACATTTTTGGTTTCTTTTTCTTAAAAATGACTGGAACACTAAAATCAGTCATAGTTGCTGATTTTATGTCAACTAATCAATTTATTGACCAATAATTTCAGAACCTAAGAAGAGGCTCAGTTTAACTGTACTTCTTGATTTTAACTTCACGAGTGAACAAACAACTTAAATAAACTTGTCTATATGTGAGACCGAGTGTCGTCATGTCACCACCATGGCTGCAACTAACAATAATTTTCCTTAATCAATTAATCGGCTGATTATTTTCTTGATTAAGCGATTATTAGACTTTGGGGAAACAGACATTTTCCACAATTTTCGTCCTCAAACGTCTTGTTTTACTCTCAACCTACTGTCAGAGGAGTAAACAAAGCAAAAAGTATTCACATTTAAGAAGCTCGATTTGACACCAACAGCAAATTTATTATCTGGATATTTGACACCAAAACGACACTTGAGACTTAGAGATTCACAGAGTTTACAAAATACGATGAAATTTTAACTGAAATTTGAAAAGAAGAGAAACTGGAGGGTAAAGAACAGACAGAAGTTCAGTCAGAAGCTGAACTAAATACAAACACTCAGTGTTCCTGCTTCACTTTCTGTGTGAACACACAAACACTGACCCACTACAAGAACTGAAAAAATACATTTAAAAAGTAGAGAAAAAAAAAATCAAACTAAACTTCTGCAACACTTTGAACAGGTGTGAGAGAGCGACAGGTCACGTGACAGAGCGATGGGTCACGTGACAGAGCGACGGGTCACGTGACAGAGGCGTGTTCCAGGTGAACGTACCTTGCTGCTCTCCACCATCGAGGGCAGCAGACACATGTTGAGCTCCGGTCTCGGAGGTCGGATGTTGTTCTTGGCTCCCATCAGCTTGATGTTCTCTCTGCAGGGCAGGTACGGGCCGAACGACACTGTGGACACAAACACACGGGAACTGAAACTGACCTTCATGTAAGAGACTGATTCATAAATTATTCAAAAGATATGAAGGAATCTGAGAGACGTCTTTCTGCTGCTGAAGCCTTTTGATTTTTTACAACATTTAGCAGAAATCAAACTGATCTCTGCCTGAAAATAAAGGTAGAAATAACAGTGAATACTTACTTTTATTAACATTTGTGTTTCAGTATATGGTGCATTTCTTTCTCACTGAAGATTGTTAATTCACATCCTGATTAAAATACTGCTGCTTTAAGTTTTTGACTTTGCTTCTGTATGTTGCACTTCTATTATTCTGAACTGATGCATTTTTATTTCATATGTTGAACAGTATTTGCTAATTACTTAAAAGCAACAAAAGCATAAGAAGGAATAAAAAGAAAAAGATGAGGAGATTTGTGACGAGGCTGAAATAAAGATCTGGTCGACTGTGTTCACAGTCTGTGCAGAGAAAATACTTCTTGTAAAAATACTTTAAAAATACACTTTAGATCTGTCAGGAAACTAAGTTAAAGTAAGGAAGTTATAGAAAGGTGATGAAGAGGAGGAAGAGGAGACTCACTGGGGATGTTGCTGTGGTGGTAGGTGCAGTGGTTGTGCTGCAGGAAGGGGACCAGAGTGTGCAGGAAGTCGTGAGGACTCAGCAGAACGAGTTCCTTCAGCACGTCTGCAAGAACCAGAACAAAGAGCACGAAACATTACAGACAATCCGCCTTCATCACGGTCTGAAAACCACAGCAGACTGAAGTCATCTCACTTAAGTTCAAACTTATTTATAAAGAGAACTGTTCACACAGATTACAGATTACATTACATTTATATTTTCCTGCATTCATTACCTACAGCTGCACAGTGACACAAAGAACACAAGCATCAAAGAATCGATGAAACATCTCTGAACACTTGAGGTCTCTAAACTAGAGGGTCAATTCTGTATTTTCCAACCTGGAGCCATGTTTCTGTCTCCAAATGATAAATGGAGACAATTTCTGACACTGGTTCAGTATTGAGCGAGAGCGCTGCAGCTCTGAGCCGTCCCTACAGAATCAGCTGTTCGATCGCTCCGTTCAAAGCCACCAGACTCTCTGATCCGCTGCTGTTTTGACTAGATTTGTTGTTTTTGTTTTATTGTGTTACTTTTGGTGTTTTACAGGGTTAAAAGCTGATTGAGGCAGCAGAAGACCGGACAGGTAAAATTACTGTTTGTGTCAGTATTTGACCAATTTAGAAAATTATTTCCCATTAGTCACTTAGACACAAAAACAGAGGAAGGAAAGGATTCAAGCTGGAAAATACAGAAGTTACCCTTGAAGTGTGTGTGTGTGTGTGTGTTACCCAGGCAGGCGTTGCGGAGTTCGGGCGGGCTGTAGGAGTTGAGGAGTGTGAGCAGCTTGTGGG
>JAJHUR010085587.1:0-18771 GCA_027495735.1 Lutjanus campechanus
CGCCATCTGGGCCAGCTGCCTTACCAGAGCAAAGTCTCCCGAGCTCCAACCTCACCCCTATCTCTGTGACAAACAAGGGTGGAGGAACAGGTGTGTGAAGAGGAGTAGCTGCAGTCGCGGAAATGTACCCTTGTGGAGGAGGAGGTGGAGGCGGAGTCATGATGGAGATGCCCAGATGTTGTTGAAGAGGAGCCATGGTGGAGGAACACACTTGTGGAGAGAGGAGGAGGAGGAGGAGGAGCCATGATGGAGATGCCCAGATGTTGTTGAAGAGAAGCCATAGTGGAGATGCCCACATGTTGAAGAGGAGGAGGAGGAGCGGCAGTGGAATGGGATGTGACCTCAGTATCAAACCTGTTGAAGAACTGATTGAGTTCTTCAACTCGTTGAGTTGAGATATGTATGTGTGTGTATATATATATATATATATATATATATATGTATATTTGGATGTCTTTTTCTCACAGCCAATCACCGTAATCATTTGACGTGCGACTTGTGATTTGCAGCTACAACCAGAGATTCCACTAAAGTGTTAAGAAATATGGCAATACTGCATGCCTATGACATCTGGTAAAATGAAATGTGAAAGGATTATTTCAGGACTGCTTCCATTCACATGATGTTTATCAAATTAAGTGGAAAAAGGGTATCAAATTAAGTATTATATGTATAAGTATTGGTTTCACTTTAGGGGTACTGGTATTGGTATTGGTACTGGTATCATAATTTTCTTAAACAGCATCCAGCACTATTGATAACGCCCCTTGGAAATTGAAAATGACCCAGGCGATGCCAGGCTACAGAATTTGATCAGTCGTAATAAATCGGATCAATTAAAATATGCCCGAATCATGCTGATATGGATCTCAAAGAAAGGCACAGGAAGTCCCAATTAGATCATTTTTGTCAGCTGATACAGGGCATTTGAGGATAGTTTGACAACACATCTGTGGTGGTGTTGCCTGTTTGATCATCCTGTAGATTTGATGGCTTGCCTGAGGTCCTGTGTGTGTGTGTGCGTGTGTGTGTGTGTGTGTGTGTGTGTGTGTGTTTTATCTTAATTGGCTTTCTGTATGAACGAACACGCTGCATTGTGGGAAAAAGTCTTCATTCATGGACAGACCTGTGTACTGTATGTAGATTTTCATTCCAAGCAAACACAATAGGAGGCAATTTTATTGAAAATTCAAGAGGGACTACTCACAGAAATGAAACGTTTAGTTTTATGTTTTATTGTATTTCATAAGATAAATTACAGACACATAAAGCGATAAAACAATAAAATAAAATGAACAAATTATTCCCAAACAAGATAAATACTACAATGAGAATAATTAAATGGATCACTTAAAGCCACTTAAAGTCAGTCTGAATTTACTATGCAGGTTCTTAGTTAAAAAGGTATAATTTACAGTTTCATTTAAAACTGTTTGCAGATCCTCTCAGTTCCTCTTACTGGCTTTCAAATGAAGAGTCTTAGTTCTGGCATAGAGACCAATAATATCAGAGGAATAGAGGAACAGGCCAAAGTAACATATCAGACACTTAAGTCATGCTTTAAATCAGTAAATAGAGTGGTTCAGTGATTCAAAAACCAATAGCAGTATTTTAAAGTCTGCTCTCAATGTCAGGACTTCAAAACAGATGTAATATGTCCTCTGCCTCGGGACTTGGCCAGCACACCTGCTGCTGCTGCACTTCAGATCATCTGCATTTCAAGGCTTTTCCAGGGTAGACCAGGCAAGAGAGAATTACGGTAATCAAGCCTGCTAGTGAGGAAGGAGTGCAGACGTCTTTTCAGAATCTGCTTGACAAAGAAATGACTATACTACAAAATAAAAAAAAAACTTCTATACTAATTCTTTTGGGTATTTTAAGCAGAGGCTGTATAAATAGTGGGCAGAGCTTCCACGTTTGAAAAGTGAAACAGATGCCTCAAATTTACATTCTTCCTAATGGCCAGCAGGGGGTGACACTACAGGTTGCAAAAAGAAGTCTGGTTGTATGTAAGTGTATGAGAAAATCACCCGACTTTTCACTTGTTATTTCAGTAAACAGTTTCCTTATGAGTTCATGGCCTCAATCGCTAGTTTCAAATCTTCTTTAATACAGCATGATCATTTTTTTAACCTTTCGGTCCCACTTAAAGTAATTGTATAAAATATGATATGTTTCAGGGCGTGGTTACCTTGTGATTGACAAGTCGTTACTATGGTGTTTCCTGGACGAGCCCCCAAATTATGTTACGACCCCCAGAAAGACTTTTAAACACAAAAGAGGTGTAACATAATCAGACAACTCAAGGAATGGCAAAAAGCACACCTTGCATTTATTGGAAATAAACCAATATATTGATCGGGTTTTATTATTGGCCCAATATTGGTCTATTACAGCCATATTGGTCTATATTAGTATCAGCATATATGTTGTCCAATATGCACCTATAGGAAAGCTTTCTTGAAACACAACATAATGCAGATTGTTTTGTTAGCTTTATAGGCAGAATTTTCTATATATTTGATCCCTTTTCTTAATACAGTTAATACTAATTCAGGCCTAATCCACTCTACCTAATCTAATAATATTGGCTGCTATGTCAGTATCAGAAGTGTCAGTATCTATGCTAACCTCTTCATTGTTTGTTTTGGACAAGTCGCTTCCGTCAATGCTCATCACTGTCATCACTGTCGTCACACCTAAAATCACACCCATAGCTGCCCGTGGTCCCTCCTAGAGCACTGATCGGATGCATCGCTTTTGGTGCAGACACAAACGAATAACTTGAAGCCTGGCAATATGTATTCTTGAGTGATCTAGTTATCTTGTGATTGTCTTGCAATCTCACAAATCCAGCTGCCTCGCAAGGTAAATCGTAGCCTCAACCAAGAGCAAAGACGTGTGTGTCACTCGCCTCAGCAGGTGATTGGCACTCCCCCCACATTTGAGTATTTGTGACTCCAGCCTTCTACACATCATGACCAGCAGGGGGGGAGCACATTGTATATCCTCCCCAGCTTCACCCTCTTGTCCAAATATGGTCACTTCTGGGTCC
The DNA here is from genome assembly GCA_027495735.1 of Lutjanus campechanus. NCBI lineage: Eukaryota > Metazoa > Chordata > Actinopteri > Lutjaniformes > Lutjanidae > Lutjanus > Lutjanus campechanus. Next base: position 3,056 of record JAJHUR010085587.1, read on the forward strand.
AAAAAAAAACAACAAGATAGCGACGGCCATGATGCCAAAGTTGAGGCTTCAAAACAATAGTCCAGAAACCAAAAGGGTGACGTCACTGCGGGTTTACACTTGATTTGAATCAATAATTACAACTTCTATCTTGCATCTCCGCTCAGCTGCAGTGCATTCTGTGAAATCTGTGAGATGATGTGATCCATACAGTAAACCAATTTATCAATAAGGCTAATACTTATGTGTCATATGGAGCTGCAGCTGTGTTTCATTTGCATACTGCAGCTTTGTAAATCAATCCCAAGGTCCCTGAGTATATTTCCCAGTGGGAGCATGTAAAGACTGAGCAAGTGAGCATGTGAGCATGAAAGCCAGATTGAAATAGGATGTGGTAACGTACAGACAGAATATAAATCACCTCTTATATGTTAGTGTTGCCAAAGGAAATCATTCACATTTTATAAAGCATCCAAAAAATTCTAAAACTATTAAACAAAAACTTCTACTTTGGTGCCAAAAAGCGTTTTGCAGGGTAACGTTTTGGAAATTAGGAGTAATACGAAAAGATTCCTGTGTGCATAACCAATCATCTCCTGCACGGGAGATAAATGGACGTTTCTTTACCTCCACAGTTCAAGGAGTTTAAAGCAGCACCCAGAGGGCGTCAGTTTAAACTGGTGACCAAGGCTGTCGAGAGTGAGACTCCCTCAGCACAAGCCTGTTTGCTGTGCCTTGTTCCTGCCAACAGCTTGCCTGGTTCTTTTCACTAATCTCCCCGTTCTGTATAACATTTCAGCTTGTTTGCTCTCTCCTTCTGTTTTTTTTTTTTTTTAAGCAATTTCACATGGTCACATCCTCTCTTCCTCGCCAAGAAGTTTGTCGTGGATCTATTTATTTGCAGTGGTCTATAAATAGCATTAATTTTGATATGGTTGTGTGTCTGCTACAGCTGCATACTTTTCACTTGAACAATTCGTGAAATTCAATTACAAAACAATCCCAAATGAGTTTGTTCTTAACCTTTTAATCACTTGACCCGAGGGAGAAATACACCCCCAGGCATAAGCCTTGACAGATTCGCACAAACAAAATAAAATCAAATTTATTTATAGAGTTCTATACACAAATAACTCCAAAGACTGTGGACGTGGACTTTGTGCTCAGTACTTGTTTTATTTTCAAAAGAACAGCAGGGAATCTATTCATCTTCAGAATTTCTGTCAATCACACGATCGATGAAATCGAGGACTGGTGGGTGTCTGGGCTCTTAATCGAGCTGTGTTCATTTCTCTGTCCATTTGTCTGTCTCTCAGGTGATTCTCAGACACCGCTCGTCCAATTTAGACTAACTTTGCGGTGTAGTCGCCGCACTGTTCTGCTATTTCGACAAACTACAAATACTTTAAGGTCACAGCCTTTGGTTTAGGCCCAATCTGTGTGGTTTTCTTAAAAGTTTGGTTAATGCTTTTATTATCCACCTGTGTGGCACCCGTAGATCTTAAGATTCAGATCCAGTTGGTTCATGCGATCCAATTGTGTAAACGCTCTGGTTAGCCAGCCACGAGAACATCAAACTAATCCTTGAAACAGATATCCCATTCTCTCCACATCTGTTTGCTCTGGGTGATCCTTCACCACTGGAATCCCTCCCTGTGCCTCGGTCAAACTGGGTCCACACGTGCTGCATGCTAGTACCAATTGGTATAGCCCTAGTTGCAGCAGACAGAGGTCTTGACTTGAGCCTCTATAACCAGGTGGAGAAATATTTGGCAGAATGGGTTGAATATATGGTTTACGTCCACAGGCGTTTAGGCTCTGACTCCTAGGCCACAACAGGGGCTCAAACCTCCACTGACTTTTTATACTGACTATATGAGACATTGTAAGTTGACTTAAACTGTGGAGAAACTGTATGTTTTTGTTAATGTTGTACGCTGTGCTATATCATACTGCACATTTTAATTAGCCTAATATGACCTAGGGTATCTCGACCCCACTCACACCGAAATCAAATGATCTTGCTAAAACATTCTGATTCTAAATGTAGCTGTCGGTCGACCAATTTGGGGTTAAAATGAGATTTAATCCATAGTGTCTGCCTGGTTGTTAAAATAAATAAAATAAAGTTTCTTTGATTGTCTTCAAAATTGTTAAACACTACTAGAAGGAGTTTTTCACTGGTTATGAAACGGTGTCAGTTTAGTATTTATGCTTCTATATGACCTATGGAAGCAAACAAGGCCATCAGTGGGAATATTGGCTATATAGCTTTTCTTAATGCCTGCCACTGGGTCAGATTTTCCTTGAAATTGTACGTTAGCCAGTTAAAAACAAACAGGAGGAGATTTTTATATAGATAATTTCATTTGTTTATTTATTTATTTATTTTGTTATTTTTTGTGGTTGTTATGGAAGCAGCAGTACTGCTTTTGTCCACCAGGGACCCCAAAAACCAACACAATATGAAAGTTCCCTCGTAGAAGCTTTAATTAAACTGCTCCTAAAAACTGCACTGGATAAAACTGATAAACAGATCAACAAAAATGAAAATGAGCTTCAGTAGTTTCATATAATACCACAGACACAGCCATATAAATGCCTCAGCCTGTTTTTTTTAGCTTAGAAATACATCTGACACAGTAATTATCTCGGTAGACCAAAACTAGACTCACAAGTCGGTCTCTAAATGCTTCCCTCAGGGGGGCAAAGGACAATCTCCGAGCTTTCATCACTAAAACTGGGTGGAAACAATTAGAAAGTTAAGAAAAAACCTCGATTGCTGAACCCATCCAAAGGCTTCAGGGCAGCTCTTCACAAATTACTCTCATGCTTTATTCCAAATCTGTAAAGCGTAGGTGCATTTTGACAGTGTATTCTAGCCTTTAAAATTACACTGATTGTCAAGATAAGCACAGAAATGTCAAGTAAAATTATATCAGACTTTGAAATGATTAAATTTTTTCCACAGTATGTGAAGCTGATGAACTTTGAGGAGGAAGTTCGGGCACACCGGGATCTGGATGGCTTCCTGGCAAGGGCCACTATCCTGCTGGATGAGACGGCTGCCTCCCTGGACGACGTTCTGAAGAGAATGTTGCACCACGTGGGCCAGGACAGCAATGCATCCGAGCCCAGCTGCAACTTCGAGGAGGTGATGAGCATGCTTTTCACAGACGCAGGAGCCCAGGAGGTCAACGGTAAGCGGAGAACCCGTCGACAAGCATGTATAAATCAGCATGTGGGGCAAAAAATGTGTGAAAATACAGTCGCAGACACACACACAGCACAATAAGACAAAGAACTCGTACCACCTGTGCCTGCCCACAATCAAACCAAGACCCCATAACATATGACACCTGACCTAAAAACATCAGACGTCTGTCCATGTCAACACCTACCTGAAAAAATAGCTTCACCTCAGGCTCAGCAGCAGAATTGTCAGATAGACTTGAGAATGGTTCAGGAAGCTTTTAAGACCCAGAGGAAAGTTTGTGATGTTTGAATCAAGGCTGTTCTTTTGCCCCACAGCTTTTCTAAGTGGACACAAATAGAGCTCAGTGTGCCGCATCGTGTTGGTGACCATTTACAAGTGCAGGCATCAAACGTTTCCCAGGAAAACTGCCAAGTGGTTACCGTAAACATTAAGCATAAGATAAATATATTTTTTATTTGCCACAGCCATGAAAAATAAAACCTGTGTTAGTCCCATTCATGCCCAAGTAGTGGTTCAGTATTTTTCAGATAATTAAATGTTTTTGTGATGTTTTGGTTTATTTTTTTCACCACTGCAGCCTAGTGTCATTTAAAGCATGCTGCCACTTTTCTTGTTTACAAAAATGCTTAATCAATTTAGTTTAATGTTCCAGTAAAAAAAAAAAGGTTTAATTAAAAAATAGTAGAATAGTTTTGCTCGCCCACGTATACACATATTAATTTTGCTATTTGGTCCTGAAAAGCATAGGAATGGAAGCCCGTTTTCCCCTGTGCGATTAAAAGAAAACGATTCTGTAGCCTGAGTCATTATAGTGAGAAACATTCACACACTTAGTATTGTAAAATAATGATTAATAATCATTATTTTGAGATATTAAGTCAATATTTTTCTGTTGAGATACTAACTCATTATTTTGAGAAACTCTGTCGTAATTTTTAAGATAGAAAGTCATTATCTTCACATACTCTGTCATATGCATATTGAAATACTTAGTCATCGTTTCAAGTTCAGTAAGTAATTATTTTGAGACTCAAGTCTTTATTTTGAGATACTAAGTCAGTATTTTGAGATGAGTCATTATTTCGAGAAACTTTCTCATTATAATTCCTTTCAGGATCTTTTTTTTTTTTTTCCCATCACGTCTGCAGAAATGGGTTTCCCCACTTAGATTTATTGTACCTAAAAGTGTGTAAGATGTGCTTAAAGTTTTCTGCCCACCTCACTCCTCTCTAATGCATAAATTCATTTCTAAAATGTACCATATAGTCTCCCCAGGTTCGGCGCCCATTTGTCGGCTTACAGATCCCTGTCACATTAGTTCAGTCCCTGCAGCACAGGTCCTTTTGGCTGAGTAGCAAAGCCTCTCGGTTAAGGCGAATCTCCTCAGCCCATTAGAGCAGGAGAAATCCGCCTTCTTACATAACAGTATGTAGCCATTGTTGAAGCCCCGCTCTGTGCTGCAAGCTGTACCGAACACTGCTTCCACAAAAGTAATTATTTCGCAAATCAAACGATGTCACAAAGAATTGGAGAAATGTTTTATTTTTTCCAGTGCATAAATTTTTGCCTTGGTGTGGAATGTTTAAAGATGCTGTGCAGATGCAGTGAAAACATAAGAGGGGTTTTCTCAGCACTATAGGAGCATGTGGAGGTAATAGTAGTGTAAGGGCTGCCTGTCATGTACTCTGTCTCCAGTGTTTTCCTGTCTCGCTGGGCTGGTGTCCTGCAGTTGTTGATGGTTAGTCAGAGGTGGGTGTTGTGTGACGCTCACCCTGCACAGCCGCCTCTGACAGATCCGCGAGGTGATAATTGACTTCTGTCATCGATCACTCACTTAGCTTTTCAAATGGCTCTCTGAGACTCTCAAGCTGTGGTGGCCGCTGCTACTTGACTGTTTCTCTCTCAGAATACCCCACAAAGAAGCAAAGGAAGAGGCTTTTTTTTTTTTTCCTTCTTTGTGGCTGCCATCTTAACAAAAAGGCTTCCTGCGCAGGTCTGTCTGAAAATCAATCGGAGCTTTCAGGGGTTTCACTGGATTTTGAAACTGCATAAAGCAACATAGAAAAATAAAGGAAAATATTTAGTCTTGGGTTGGTTGTATCAGTGATAGTTTATTACAAGAAAATAAAGCAATAGTTATAGTTGGTTCACAAAACCTATACAAAACATACTGTGTTCCATTGATTATACATTTTTCATAAAATGAAAAAAATATTAAATATTAGCATTAGCGCTGCAACAAAAGAAAATTATTTGCCAGCTATTTTGATAATTGATTAATCATCACTTTTTAAGCATAAATGAAAAAAAGTGGGGTTGTATGAGGTACTTATCAGTAATCGGTGTATAAGCTACACTAGATGGTCGTTGATTAGGGCTTCATCAACGTAATCAATTACAAAAATACGTTGATTCGCTACTGTGCGTCGCTATGACGATTTTAGCCACCTAAAAGTATCACTGTCAGTTTAAGTGTAAGCTATATGTTGAATATTTTAACCACTTTATTTTTATCTTTTTTATTTTTTTCTGATTGGAAACCACTGTTACATGAGCCAAATATCACTCCAAAGCAGCCAAACTCCATTGGTGAAATCAGTCATTTTACGTTGCTGAGCACAGGAGCTGCTGGTCTACTTCGGCCTCAATCTGTCAGTTTGTTTGTGTCATTGTGTGACGTAAGTGTTTTAAAAGAATAGGTCGGATTCACTGAAGTCACACAATAACAGAAACAAACTGACAGATCAAAGCAGCGGTAGGCCAGCAACTTCCATGTTCTGCCAGGTAAAATGTAAAGGTAAAATTTTGTGTATGGAGTTTGGTTGGTTTGAAGAGAGCGATATTTGGCTTATATAACTGTGTTTTCTGGATAGAAAAGGCTGTCTGATGGCAAAGTAAAGTGGTAAAAATATGCTAATTATACCATAAACTTAAACTGATTTTTTTAGGTGCCAACTGAAATATACTGTAGGTAATACAACCCCAACCCCACTTCAAATAATCAAAGTCATTCCTTTAAATGTCAGGATTTACTGCTTCTTTGTCATTCTTCATTTGTAATGAGTATTTTTGCATATTTTTGACATTATACATAAACAATTAATCCTGAAAATAATCAGCAAATTAATTGATAATGAAATAATTGTTAGTTGCAGCCCTAATTAGGATATACTCTGCTGATATGAAAGCAGTCAGTTATCAAAGTTATTAACTAACTTAACATTCACACAAACAACATATCGTCATTTTATTTTAATATTGTGCAAAAAAAACAAATCGGCTGAGATCTGAGTTATCACTCTGGGGAAATGCATTCGTTGCAGCAGAAGAAATGGTAGAGATGAGAATTGGGTGCTAATTAATTGCACAGAAGATGATGTAACAATACCACAATTATGCAACAAATAAAGATGGCAAAGATTTACAGTTTTAAACATGCAAATGAGCGGCACTGCTGCACTGTAGCTATTACATTATATCTACAGATGGATATAACATAGAAAAATATTTACAGCATTCACATCACGTTTGTCGAGCACTCTATTACCTATGACTCTTCAATTTTTATTTGATATTTATTCATTATTTAATAACAATATGCACCACTTCAAAAGGTGGATTTCTCATTTTGAAATCCTTCTCTTCAGCATCTTGCTTTGCAGTGACTCAGAGTTCACTGCGAGTCAGAATCCCCACGTTGCATGTAGGATCCCTAAATTAAAATCACGAACATTCACACGCGAAACACTCATGTCACCGCATGAGTGGGGGAAAAAATATCTCCGGGGGAGGAACAAAGGCTCTTCCCGGGGGAATACATTCATATTGCACGTAAGTATGTTATCAACGGGACATATCTCTTCAGGTATTAATTTCTGCCGTATCTACGTTCACTCTGCCACAGCGGGGTGATACGGCTGGCGAGCGGACCAGCTCATTTGGAGTGTAATACTGTACAGCTGTGAGATAAAGAGAACAGGGCGAGATTATAACAGGCACAGAAAGAACAGAGAATTACAGAAATGAAAAAGATGAAAGCCCACAGATAATTAGTCCTGCTCCAACTTGTACAGAGGAGTCGATTTTTAGAGGCCAAGTTGTGCTGTGTTTTTGTTCACTTCTCTCTCGGGATTCGGTGATGGAGCACAATACACACATTGTGCAGAGGAGTAATGAGCAGCATTGCTGATGATGCAATGCATTGATAATAATATTACTCCAGCCTCTACTATAAACACTAAACCTGCTTCTATTGATTGAAAATAACACTCCATCCTTGAAGATAGTCCAAGTATTTGAACCAATAAATGATTATAGGATGCTGAAGATGATGACAGTGCTTATATTAGTGATGAGCAGCTGTCACACAATGACTAATTGTTAATATTTTGACTAATGATGTATTGTATAATTGTATTTTCCTTCTCTTCCTCTGCAATGCTGTTCACAGCTACAGTGCTCTGTGCTTTGTGCTCTGCTGATTGTGTGCCCTATTTGTGATGACTGTACCATAATTTCTCCCTAAATTGCTGTCACCTTTGATCGATCTCGCCGGCTCTCCACTTCGCCTCGATTTGCATAATCCTCCTGTGTTATTCTTTTTATTTTTTTCATTTGCCAGCTCAAATCAAACAGAAAAACAGTCACATATTCGTAATTTTAAAGCTGCAAAGGTGAGGGCTGGGCTTCTCACTTAAAACGAGATGCTCATATGTGATCAAAACGGTCGTAAGAAAAGATGGGTACCACTTTACAATAAGACCAGCCTTATAAATGATTTATAAATGGTTTATAATTAAATGTAAAGGTAAAGGTCAGCTTAATTGTGGTATATACAACCATACAATGTATAATTATGCAGTCAGATTCAGTCTCTGCATTTAAAGAGGAGTGATCAACCACTGTACAGCGCCAGGGGACCAACTCCAGTTCTAAGCCAGCACCTTGGTCAGGGGAACTGACTGGAGAATCGACCTCATATACATGATTATAATGATGGGGGAAACCCAGAGGAAATCCACACAGGGCACAGGGAGAACATACAAACTCCACACAGAAAGGCTGGGATGTGTCTGAACCTGGATTCCAACCCCTGACTTTCTTGCTGTAAAGCGAAAGTGCTAACCGGTGTCAGGTTATTTACTAGGTTGTAAACACTTTATAAATCAATCGTTAATAAGCTGTTACAACATTAGATTAAAAGGGCAACAGTGACCTGTTTCTTTCCACATAGTGAGCTCACATTTATCTCTACGATTTATGTTAAGACCTTAGATCTCATTGCTTACTGAGCTTACAGAGTATTTGTTAATAGATTACGAGCACTTAACCACTGTCAGTGTATCTTAATCATCAAAAAGTTTTATTTGGCAAATCAAAATAACGTGATTTGTGATTTGTAAGATGATCTGTACCTTGTATCTATTTGGTGTACTGATCACCCAGTCTTAGTCATCAATAAATGGAAATAATTCACACTTCAAATTAAAATTTTGCCAGTTATGAATATTAGTAACTCATTAGCAAGATTAATTAGTAGTAAACAGTAACTGGATCTTGCCCAATAGTGAGCCCACATGGATGTATGAAAACTGTTTTGTTGTAAAATGCTACCAGAAGATGTAACAGCAAAAAATATGCACACAACGATGCAGTCTGTGAGTTTCATGAACCTTAGGCCTTTGAAATCCCACATGTTTAATTCATTAATTCAAAAACATCTGTTCAAAGGAAAGTTCACCCCAAGACATATAAAAATACATATGTCTCCTTACCTGTAGGCGTATTTATACATCTAAATAGTTTTGGTGTCAGTTGCACATTTGAAAAACTCAACAGCAGTGTCTCGTTCCATTTATTCAAGATAATCATGTAGGATGTACTTTGCTTCTCTTAGAGCCTCGAGTTGTCACAATACCGGGATTTCTCATTTTGGTCCAATACCTTGAAAAATATCAATATTCAATACCATTTTCAATACCATGGGGAAAAATTTACTCCTGTTGAGAGCATAAAATTAATGTCATTTTATACAATAAAATATATTGTTAAATTGTAAAATATCCTGCCTTTATTACACATATTTGTGCTTGATTACCATATTTGAGGGATCATTTATAAATTAATTTAGAATATTGGCTGACTTATTGGCTTACTCCCTAATATCAATCTTGGCTTTGGCTCCAAAAATTCAGTATCATTCAGGCTCTACTTTGTACCGAGCTGCACCCGCCAGCCGTGTCACCACACTAGCTAGCTCAGTGGTTCTACTGTTACAGCTGAGGATGACGCGGTCAGTGTTTTCAACCCACGCTGTCATAAGCACGAGCCTCTCACCTATGAGTGGATGCACACTTCCATCTGCGCTGTGATACACCCAATAACTCCAAAACTTGGCAACTCACGCCCAAACAATCTAGATGGACAAATAGCACTACAGTTAGGATGAAATATATGCATTTTTTATTTGGGGGTGAACTGTCCCTTTAAATCAGGATGCCCATGTGTATTCAAAACTGTCATAAGAAAAGATATAACTGCAACAACATACACACAATACTCTGCAAGTTTCATGACCCTCACGCCCTTGAAATCCCATACAAGATGTTTAATAAATAAAAAAAAAAACACGAGCATCTGTTAAAGCAGGATGATTATTGCTTATCTGTATTTCTGTATTTCTAAACAACATACTTTGTGCACATTCATGTTTATTTTCGGCAGGAGGTACTGTAAATACTCTGGATATAATTAACTCTGTTCAGCTGGAAAGTGCTGTGTATTTTTGAATCAGCCGACTATTCCTCTCTGTTGTAATAATATATCTTTTCCAGGCCGGCGGCATGACTTTTCGCTGTGAAAATCTCTCTGTAACATGCTGCAGGAATGATCGGAATACTAAATTGGAACCATTAATTCAGGCTCTTTACCACATGAAAAATGGTGGCCATACATGTCATTTTTTCATCTTGATGTCTTCATTGACGTCTTTGGGTTTCTTTGCACTTGCTGAACACATAACTGCTATCAGTGATAAAATCCAATTTTTGGTAATAGCCTGTAGACGGTAATCAAGATAAGATCTCTCTGTGCCCAACAAAGACCAGACATTGAGGGATTTTCTCTGGAAAATGATATTTAATATGCATGAGGTAAAGGAGGGCAGGAAATGAAGCTTCTGTTCAGCAGAGATATTTATGTGCGTGCCTGTTAACCAGAGAGTGTGTCTACATGAGTGTGTGTGTGTGTGTGTGTGTGTGTGTGGCTGCAGAGTGTGTATATGAGTGTCTCTTTCTTTGTTTGTGTAAGATTTAAGAAACTGCTCGCCTGTTGATCAGGAAAGGTGACTGAACTGACTCTCTGGTTTCTCCTCTTGGTTTTTCTCCCTCCTTTCTTTCCACATGCAGACAAGTCTCAAAGTTTCGTTTTCTTTGATGACGGTAAGCTTTGCTAATTGGATGGAAATGTCAGCATCAGCCGCCATGAGGCTGCAATCAGTGGTTTGCTTCTGTACCAATCACCATCAGTATGCCGTTTGTGTTCCCCTCGCCACGCTCGGGACTGGGTCGATCCATTGAGTCATCAAATGATTACAGACACCAGCAATCCCTCCCGTGTCACAGATATCGATGCCTCTTGAGCTGCCCCTCAAATCAACGCCCTCTCTCCGTCCAGGCGACTCATTGTCCAATAATGTTATTAGTTCTTTTTGTAATGCCCTGTGGGAAAAAAAAAAAAAATGCTGGTCTGTGAGTAACACATCATAATAACAATCATCAATTAATGGTAAATTGATAAGTGGTAAATTCATATTTAATTAAACTTATATGCTTTGTAAATGATTTATTTGTAAGTAATTGTGAGCTTTCCTAAACATCAGTGCCAACTTTATAAAAGCCATCGAAATAATTTTTATAGACAACACGTTCTCACTCACAGCTCGTCAGATAAAAGCACAAAACTTGGGTAGGTTTAGGCAACATAACTACTTCCTTAGGGTTTGGAAACAAAACTACTCAGGAAGGTTTAGAAAGAGTTCATGCTTTGGGTTAAATTAACTATATTAGATACGTAGGTTTGTATATAAGGTAATATAAACATAAGTTTGAGCTTTACAATAACCTTTCAGATAATTTTTTACAGAAAAACTCATCAAATATGGCTGCTTGGTCGGTCGCCCTACACTTGAGGGTCCATTTGACATGTGCAGAGCTCCGCTGTCAATGCAACGTCTGGATAATCTACAAAAATAAAGCCACAAAATCTACTTGGGTAGGGTTTGGAAAAGCTCATGCTTTGGTTTAAAATAAGTAGATTAGTTGCTTAAGTTCACATATGTAATGTAATGTACATATATGTAAGTAGGTATGGTATTATCAGTCACAACTTTATAATAGCCATCTAAGTAATGTTTATAGATAGTTTACAAACTAGTGTTTGGTATTATGTACACTGGTCTATCTCTCTACTTAATGTAAATCTGCAAGTTTTATTTATTCAAGTTAATTAAATGGAAAATCTCCAGTATTTACTTTCCAAAGTTATGAAAACAACTTCTTCTAATTTGAATTCTTTTGAATTGAAATGAGTTGAATGATTGTGCTGCACTGAGTCCAATCAACTCATCAAATTAAGTTTCTAAAGAAACATGAGCAGCATATTAGCAGGACAGAAGGTTTACAGTTAATAATATCTAACAAAGACAATGCAAATACCACTCATGTTATATCAGCTATGATGTGATATATAATTTATAAACAAATTATTTTATATTACAGTACACAGACTAATGATAAAACAACAAATTATAGTTATACTTATTATACTACTAAATAGTAAAGGTAATTATTTCATTATTTGTTAACAGTGAATTAAGTATTAACTAAAGTTTAATCAACTATCAACTTACTTTTTATTAATGATCGTTATTTTAAAGTGTTACTTAAACGTTTTGGAGGTTTTATATTCAAGTTGTTTTCAAACTGGTTATATAATTGGAATTTAACCCGTCACATATGTAGTACTTGACTTTGATATTATATCCATGTGGGGCGTTGGTTTATTTACCATTAATGTAATTTGTATTTTATGAAAGCGAGCAGAAGATTAGATTGGACAACCTCTCTAGATAACAAGGTTTCACCATTGACCCAGTCCTAGTGGCCCTCTCATCATCACCGTGCCGTATCATAGCATCTGTGTCCTGCGTGGTGATTGGCTATGATGGATACCTAATATACAGTAAGTGTTTCATCTGCCACCGCTGTATGGAGCCCTGCTGTGTTTTAATCACCTCCATCAAAGTGCCCTCCACAACACACACACACACGTTGAAGGAAACCAATCACTTCCCGTCATGCCTGTGTGTGTTTATGAGTGTGTGTGTGTGTGTGTGTTCACTGGCAGGTCTACCAATGGTTGAGACCACAGTTAATCTGTAAAGCAGCATAAGATCAGCAGATTTTATTGAGGTCACCTCTGAGCATAATGTAAGGGGTCTCCTTGTCAAAAAGACTCGTGCTCTTTCACACACATGCAGAGAAAACGCGATTCTCTGTGTTTGTGTTTTTGTAGATTTTCTGCTGCTGATTTGAGACTGGCGCGACAGCCAGAAGAAATATTAACACGACTATTTTTTTTTTGACTGGTTTAGCATATTTATTGATTCGTCTCTCCCTTATTTGTGACAGACTGCATTATCCTCGTGTGATTTACAGAAATTGCAATCTGTTTTTCCCCCCTCCAACCAAACCGTGTGGATAATTCAGTTAAAGAATTCACCAAGAAACCCCGGAAGATCAAAGGGGGCAATCCAGCCATCCAGTCTTGCCTTCCTCACATTTTTTCATCACTTTCCATTGAAGTTTGTCACATTTGATATGGTGCGTGTGAGCATCTGTGATTTTTTTTCCTCCTCTCTGTGTGTGGAAACAGTGGTGTTTGCATACCAAAAGCTGACGAAACCGTGTAGAAATCTTCGCATAACTGACAAATATCAAAGGTGCATGTCTTAATTAGTCTCCCACTTGATCAGATCAGCGACCTTCCTCTCACACTCCCTCTTCTCTGACATCCAAGTCAGGTTGGCTCACCTCAGCAAGTGATGTAAGATACAGTGTTATCCAATGTCCTACACATGATCCTGACCGGTTACAAAGGAGACTGGGGCGGTGGAGGGAACGATGCTGCCATGTGGATACCAGCAGAGTAAAGAAAGATGCTGTCACACCAGATTGAGTGTTACCTTGACGTAAAAATGTACTTTAAAATGTATTTTACTCATTTTTACTTCACTCGGATGTTTGACCTTCACTGCGCAGAATGGTGTACAAAATGTGTTTTCACACCAGAATGTTTCCACATTCCTCTTCTAAAGGTGAAAAGTGTCTCTGTGCTCATCTAGAATATGAGTTTAAAGAGAAACTTATTATTTTTCCTATGTTTTTTGTGCCTGATGGGGACAGTAATTTTTTTAATTGGTCCAGTATTGCGTGAGATTACTGCAACCATCAGCCGCAAAACATATGTATGTCTAATAAAGGTGCTTGTTTTTGTACCTGACAGGCTCAGGTTGTTATTCTAAGTGCTATAGAAGGGATCGCTCCAGAGATAGACCTCTTTTTAAGAGTACGATCCTTTTTGTTAACCTAGAATCAGCTGATTTATTCTTCTCACCAAATCCACCGGACTCCTTTTACATTTTATCATCATAAAAGACCCTTCATTCAAACTTGACAGAAATAAAATAAAAACCCTAATTCGCTGAGCTAGATGTGAAAATATCAGGAGAGGAGCAAGAGGGAGGTTTGACATCAGAGAGACAGTGGGGAAAAAACAGGGTGTGGAGCCAGAATATTCCCTCTAACACAATGAATTAAAAGTATATCATCATCAGCCATCGTTAATTCAGGGAACACTGACTGAGCACTAAGCTCTTTCACAGCAAAGCCCAAAATTCACAATCATAAGGGCTGACAGGATATACAATACATGATAATAACAACGTCAACAATTAAAATAAAATGATGAAAAAAGTCAAATAAAACAAACACCTAGCAGACATGTTTGAAAGAATTATATATATGTAAATGAATAAAAGTTATGAAAAAGGAAAATGACGAATAAATAACAAACAGATCTGCCAAAAAGAATGTACAGCAACAATAAAGACAATAGAATGTAGGAAGTTAATTAAAAACAATAAACAGCAACCATGTCCATTATCAGCAGGAACACTGCACAACAGCCATCTCATCCAGCAGACACTTAAAATGATCTACTGACACATAACTGTCCAGTTTCAATACCTCGTGTAGTTTATTTTATTTATTTGGTGCAAGAAAACTATATAAGCTACTTTAACAAGCACAGTGCTGATCTGACGAGTTTAATTTGTGTTTCGAAAGTTTGGTAGAAGGGTAACCTGCCATGCAGTGCCTTATAGACAAAACGGAAGCAGTTTCTTTCCCTTCTAGCGCTGAGAAAAGACCATCCCAAGTTCTGGTAAAGTTTACAGTGATGAGTTCTAAAAGCACCCCTCATAAACATAGACTAAACCAGAGCTGGCAACTTTAGGAAAAGTGGAAAGACAAAGTTGTTTTCAGTGAGTTTGATTTTGTTTCTGTCAAGTTTGAATTGCGTGTGTTTTACGATGACAAATCTGTTTCTGTAAATGGAGTCTGGTTGATTTAGCAAGAACGATAAATCAGCTGTTTCTGGTTGAATACAAACGATCTTACTCAGACACTGAGAATGACAATCTGGGCCTGTCAGAGGCAAAAACAGGCATTTTTAGTGGACGCACTTTTCTGAGCTCCAATGAAAGTTGAGCAAGCTCAGCACCTAGCGGAACCTGCTAAACTCAGCTAACAAGTGATCTAGATTAGTTAGCTAGTTAATTTTGCTAGCATTAACAAAATTGAAAAAGTGATTATATATATATGTTGCTTTTACTGGAGGAAACAGGAGGGGAGAAAGTTGACCGAGGTTGCAAAGGGAGCGGGACGAGGTAGAGGTAGGGCGCAGAGAGGCAAAGCACAGCGCCACAACCCCTACGTCCTGTCTGCCTAGTATACAAATAGCTGAGGAACATTTAGCTCTGGATATAGCTAATGTTCCTCAGTCATGAACTAGTCATGAACTAGAACTATATGATGACTGTTCACATTTCGCCATGCATTACGTTTACGAGCGAAATCGTAGCCCGGTTTTAATGTTGTGTTACAGAGTTTGGGGAACCCTGAAATACTTTTCTTCGGCCATGTCTGGAAGGGAAACCTTGATTTGCGAAACTCTTGCGAGTCTTTTGTAGGTTGTTCCTTCATTATGACGACGCACAAAAGTTAAAATGATCAGTCTCGAAAGATCTTCCGCAGGTCTGGGGTTCCCCTCAAGACACAACCATCAGTCTCTCCCTCCTCTACTTGTGTCCAAATGTCTGTGGTCTCTTCCGCCTGCGTCATCACCTATAGCTGTTATCTCATTGGTTGCGCTTTCAAAGGTCAGCGGCAAATGAGGTCAA